>JAIUZE010071203.1:0-31917 GCA_022085475.1 Heliosperma pusillum | reverse complement strand
AATAGAGAATTAAATAATATTAATATAATAATTCTTACATTCTCCCACTTGGACGATATTACTGATTAAAACATAATGTCACACTTAATTATAACATAAGGCGCGTAGACGGTTAAATAAACACATAATGGGTTTATCTTAATTACCCTGATTATCCCTGAACAACTGGTTGAGTCATGGCGGAGACACTACTATAAAAGAGAAGTGGTCCTTCCATGTACTACGGACCAATCACTTAGAATCATCAGTCTGTACAAGGAGCAAACATAATCCCCAAATAATGTCCTTGAGGAAAAGGACTAATTCTGTTAATCGTGCAACAATAATGTATACAATAACAATAATACGATACAGAAAAGTGTTCGGAAATCATCATCATAATAAAACATAAGTCGATTAATCAAAACATAAGTGTCATCATTACAAAGCACTAGTATGATCCAAACATAAACGAAAAGCCTTAATGATTATCCTCCAGACCCATATCAATAGCATGCTTCAATAATGTCTTTGGAGGTAATCGCTTAGTTAAAGGATCTGCTATAATAGCACTAGTCATAATGTGCTCAATTGACACAGTGTTTTTCCGAACTTCCTCCTTAACTGACAAGTATTTCATTTCCATGTGCTTTATTCCTTTAGAATACTTGTCATTCTTCGAAAAGAAGATCGATGCGGTATCATCACAATAAATTCTCAACGGCCTTGCATCATAAGGCATAATGCTAAGCCCTGAAGGAGAATTCCGCAACCATAAAGCTTGAATAGTAGCCTCAAAGCACGCTACAAATTCAACTTCCATAGTGGATGAGGCAATAATTGTTTGTTTAGCACTTTTCCAGGAGATTGCTCCCCCAGCTAAAACAAACACATAACCAAAAGTGCTTTTCCTTGAGTCCATGCATCCACCAAAATCTGAGTCAGCATATCCAATAACCCATTCCAGGATTGGACTGATATCGACCCAACATACCTACTGCAAAACTTATGTCAGGTCTTGTACAGACCTTCGCATACATTAAGCTTCCAACCAGAGATGCATAAGGAAAGTTTTTCATGGTATTTCGTTCTAGCTCAATCTTAGAATACATACTTAAGTTGAACTTATCCCCTTTCTGAATAGTAACATCATTGGGATTACATTTTACCATGTTGAATCTTTCTAAGACTTTACTGATATAGACTTTCTGAGACAACCCTAATGTCCTTTGTGATCTGTCTCGAGATATTTCCACCCGGATCACATAGGACGCCTCTCCTATATCTTTCATCTCAAAGTTGTTTGATAGGAAATTTTTAGTTTGACGTAATAGTCCCAAATCACTGCTTGCTATAAGTATGTCATCGACATATAGAACCAAAAATGCAAACTTACTCCCACTGATCTTCAGGTATATACACTGATCAACAGTGTTTTCTTGAGACCCAAAGGAGATAATGGTATTATGGAACTTAATATACCATTGTTGAGAAGCTGGCTTAAGTCCATAAATGGACTTCTTTAATATACAGACCTTGTCCTCTTTGTCATCAATAATGAAGCCTTCAGGCTGAGCCATGTAGACTTCTTCTTCCAAACTCCCATTCAAGAATGCCGTTTTCACATCCATTTGATGTAGCTCTAAATCAAAATGAGCTACAAAAGCTCAAATGATCCGTAATGAATCCTTCTTAGAAACTGGAGAGAAGGTTTCATTATAATCAATGCCTTCTTTCTGATTAAAGCCTTTAGCTACCAGTCTGGCTTTATGTCGTTCAATATTACCTGAGGAGTCGCGCTTGGTCTTAAAGACCCACTTGCAGCCGACAGCCTTATGACCTACTGGTAAATTGACCAACTCCCAGACCTCGTTCTTAGCCATAGACTCCATTTCTTCTTTCATGGCATTAATCCATTTATCGGAATCATTACAATTCATAGCTTGTGAAAACGTAACCGGATCATTATCAATACTAATGTCAAATTCACATTGTTGTAGATACACATAGTCATCTGAAGTAGTTGGCTTTCTAGGTCTTGTGGACCTTCTTAATACTATTTCAGGGGTTGTATCAACAACTTCAGTGGCAATGTTATCATTCGGGAGTGGAGGGTCATCAACGTTAGGTTCCACAATATTGACTGGGTCAACATTATCATTATGTGGAACATCATCAATTGAAATTGGGAGCAAGGAAGCTGGAATTGCCACCCTAACTTCATTGACTTTGACATCCCTTACCTGATCACTCCCACTAACTTCGCCATTCTCAAGGAATTTGGCATTTCCGGTTTCTACAATTCTTGTTCTGTGTGTAGGACAGTAAAACCTATACCCTTTAGACTTTTCTGGATAACCGATAAAGAACCCACTAATGGTTCTTTGATCGAGTTTCCTTTCATTTGGATTATAAATGCGTGCCTCTGCTGGGCATCCCCATACATGCAAATGTTGAAGACTTGGTTTCCACCCTTTCCACAGTTCAAATGGTGTCTTTGAAACTGCCTTACTGGGAACCCGGTTTCCAACATACACAGCAGTCATAAGGGCATGCATCCACAACTTCATGGGTAAGTTGGTATTACTCATCATTGTCCTTACAGCCTCTAATAGGGTTCGATTACGCCTCTCAGCTACACCACTCATCCATGGAGAACCAGAAGTTGTGTACTGAGGGACAATACCCAAACTTTCATGGAGTTTTGCAAAGGGACCAGGATGTTGTCCTGATTCATCATATTTGCCATAATATTCAGCACCTCTATCTAACCTTATGATTTTCACTTTCTTTCCCAATTGCCTTTCCACCTCCTTAATGTAAACCTCTAAAGCGTTTACTGATTGAGATCTTTCATGCAAAAGATAAAGATAACAATAACGTGAATAATCATCGATAAATGTGATGAAATATTTCTCTCCGCTCATGGAGGGAACATCAAATGGACCACAAATGTCTGTATGTATGATTTCTAATAACGCAGTGCTTCTTGTGGACCCTTTCTTGGTGTGTTTGGTTTGCTTACCTTTAATGCATTCCACACACGTCCCAAAATCCGTAAAATCAATAGAAGGTAACATATTATTTTTAACTAATATGTTCATTATTTCTCTTGAAATATGGGCCAAACGTTTATGCCACAAGAAGAAGGAACTTTCATTAGAGCCTGTATCTAGCCACCATGTATTAAAAGAAATTTCATCATAATTTGATTCGAAACATACTAAAGCCAAAAGCTTATCCTTCTTTTCGAATCAATTCTCACGCTTTATGCAGTCTTGCTGAAAGTGCCCGGGTTTCCTACAGAAAAGGCAACTTTACTGCTTCTTAATTTTCTTCTTTATGCCAGTTGCAGACGGTTTATCAGAAGGGCTTAACTTAATGCCCTTTCTGTTTCTAAACTTACCTTTAGATTTCCCGCTTACATGATGCACATGATGTGCCTGGGGATAAGTTCAGACATAAGCCTTCCAGCTACCGCTTTCTCGGTAGTCTGAAAGCGTTCCTTAATGATTTCCATGTACTTACTGGCTGTAGTACAACCTATCTCCGAAATGGAGGACTTAATGTTTAGTGCAGTGGTAATTCGTAAGAACTTTAAGCAAAGACTATCATGTTATTGAGAGAGCTTTGCAACGGTACTGCATTATGAATAATGCTCAGAACATTAGGCTTTGAGTTTATCACACAATAGCAATTATGACTAAGACTTGAAACTTAAATGAGTAACTTATAAACATTCATTAGGCGATGGGTAGTATCTGTGGACAACCTACGCACGCTTAATTACATAATCAAGAATACTCTCTTTATTGGGTGTTTTACTTTAATGTTAGGTTACCTGTGGGTAAAATCTTAATACGAGTTATTTTACCCCATTAGATGCTTGGTCGGATATTCACTGCATAATTTGAGTCCACTGTGGTGAACATCAACATAATGTGAATGCCCAATTTAAATACATTATGAGATCTTATCGCGTACGAGATGAATTCACTGTGGTGAATTTCAACACGTCATAATGCGGATGTCTCCTTTAATCAATACTTAAGATATAATTAATATTCAATAAGATAGTATGTTTAGTCGGATATTCACTGCATAATTTGAGTCCACTGTGGTGAACATCAACATAATGTGAATGCCCAATTTAATTACATTAAGAGATCTGATTGTGTACGAGATGAAATCACTGTGGTGAATTCCAACTTGTCATAATGCGAATGTCTCCTTTACTCAATACATAAGATATAATTAACTTTTAATAAAAATGTATACTTAGTCGGATATTCACTGCATAATTTGAGTCCACTGTGGTGAACATCAACATGATGTGAATGCCCAATTACATTATGAGATCTGATCGCGTACGAGATGAAATCACTGTGGTGAATTTCAACTCATCATAATGCGAAGGTCTCCTTTAAGCATAGTAACATAATATTATGCGAGCATGCAATGAAAACGAACAATAAGTATTGAAACAGCACAGGAAGACCTCGACCGAGTAAAACATCAGCTCGATCGAGTAGAAAATAAACTTAAACACCTCGATCGAGAACAACTTTAGCTCGATCGAGAAGAAAACAAAGAAGAACCCCTCGATCGAGTACAGCTTTAGCTCGATCGAGTACAAGGCAAAACAAGACCCCTCGATCGAGTAAACAATAGCTCGATCGAGCAGGATCAAAATCATAAGGGCTCGATCGAGTAGAGCATTTGCTCGATCGAGCAGAAAAAAAAGCATAAGGGCTCGATCGAGTAGAGCATTTGCTCGATCGAGCAGAATTAAAAGCATAGGGGCTCGATCGAGTAGAAAATTAGCTCGATCGATCAGAATTATAAACATAAGGGCTCGATCGAGTAGAACATTAGCTCGATCGAGCAACATCATTATTAAACAAGGCATCTCGATCGAGAAAGACTTTAGCACGATCGAGAACAAGGCAAAAGGGAACCACTCGATCGAGTACAACATCAGCTCGATCGAGCAGAAGCAAATCAGAAGAGACTCGATCGAGTAGGCAGTTAGCTCGATCGAGCAGAAGCATAAACAAACCGCCTCGATCGAGTGAGCATTAGCTCGATCGAGTAGGTTAGAAATCAGACGGCATTCATACGCATAATAAACATAATAATCATTCAAATCGAATTAGGCAGCGCAAAACATCATCATAAATAATCATCATAAATCAAATAAAACGAAATAATTCGATTAGGCAGCGGAAACGATCATCATAACAGGATACGCTATCAATCATGAGGGTATACAATAAATTATGAATGAATGTTACAACATCATGATTAAAACATTAAATTCATTCATAAAAACATAATTAGAACATTAATCAGAATTACAACTATAATCACAACCATGCTCTGATACCACATGTAAACATAAATTATAGAATCTTGATTAAAGCGATAATTACTGAAAGGTACTTACGTGGTGCAGCCATCAGATCTGATAATAAAGTTACATGAGAAAGATAAATAATAAACCCTTATTGCTTTGCCTTCTCCTACCTTCCTTATTCTCTAATTCACTTTCTTTCTTGTGTGTTGGTGATATGAATGAATTAGGTTAAAACACAAACATGTGTACTTATATATAGAGGTGGCAGGAGGGGCTTTGTGGAATAAGTAGTCAGTTATGTAAATAGCCTGTAACTCTTTACCATAATCTACTTAAACTAGGACTCCTAATAAAAACCCGAAACAATATATTTAACCATTATTTAATTAAGGCAACTAATATCAGTAATTAGATCCACACAATAGAGAATTAAATAATATTAATATAATAATTCTTACACAGTACTGTTGTTAGATACAGGGTTGAGTAATCGTAGATTAAGTTTGTATAGAGTTGATAAACATGTAAGAATGGCGTCTGGTGGTGGTGGCGGTGGCGGCGGTAAGTTTCCAGCACAAAAGCAGGACACTCAGCCTGGGAAGGAGCATGTTATGGACCCTTCGCCTCAGGTGTCTAGCCATGAGTACAAGCCTGCCAATAAGTTACAGGTATATATACTTGCACGCATGCATGCATAGGTGCATTGCATAGAGTTCCTCATTTTCATGTTATATTTTGACGAGGTATCTATCTTACCATTCAGAGTTAAAACAGGTCAAATATCATCGCACCTGATATCTTTTTTACCATTAAAACACGTCAAATATCATCTCACCTGAGCAAGTGAACATGCAGGACAAATAATCTAGAATTTTTTGCTTAACTAGGACTCAAACATCAACTATGGATCCACGTCATTAATTTTCGCATTCTATTATTTTTTTTAATAATTGAACTATCTCATCTTCTGGCTGGGATAGCGAGAAGGTAAAGAGAAATTGGACAAAATGGAGCAGATTAAATTTGGCACGCTGATCGTCATACTATGCTTCGACGTTCTATATTGTTAAATTACTCTGACTTGAAAATTATATAAGTGTACGACCCCAAGGTAAAAGGGAGATCAATGACAATTACATAAAACCGACCCCATAGACAAAATTTCTGGCTCCGCTACTGGCTACAAATAAAGACTGGTAAAAACTATTATCATGCATGCAAGTTTTACTTAAAAAATGTGTTGATTTTTGTCATAAAATTGTGAAATTGGCAGGGGAAGGTGGCGTTAGTGACAGGTGGGGACTCGGGGATAGGACGCGCAGTGTGCCAGTGCTTTGCACAGGAGGGTGCTACCATAGCCTTTACTTATGTCAAGGGACAGGAAGACAAGGATGCTCAGGACACCCTAAAGATGATCAAAAACAACAAAGGCTCGGATTATAAAGACCCGGTTGCGATCCCAACTGATTTGGGCTACGATGACAACTGCAAGAACGTTGTTGATCAGGTTGTTAACGCTTTTGGTCGTATCGATATCCTTGTTAACAATTGTGCTGAGCAGTATGAATGCAATACTGTTGAGGATATTGACGAGCCGAGACATTGAAAGAGTTTTCCAGACTAATATCTTCTCATATTTCTTTGTCACAAGGTGAGCCATTAGTTTCAAACAATTGAATTTCACACCTGAAATCAGACATTGTGAAGCTCTAAGGCAAATTCTCATTTAAGACCCGTCAGAAATAAATTCTCATCTACGTCTTCATTTTAAACGGAAAAGACCCGTCTTAAAGGAGAATTTCTGAGCTCTAAAACATGTGTATCAACATCATTGTTCTGTTTTTTTTTTGCTCTATAGGCATGCATTGAAGCATATGAAAGAAGGGGCAAGCATAATCAACACAACATCAGTAAACGCATACAAGGGTAACGCCAAGTTACTAGACTACACCTCAACAAAAGGCGCGATAGTAGGGTTCACCCGAGGCCTAGCTTTACAACTTGTGGAGAAAGGCATTCGGGTAAATGGTGTCTCCCCTGGACCAATTTGGACTCCCTTGATTCCGGCATCCTTCGGGGAGGAAAAGGTGAAAAGCTTTGGTGAGCAAGTGCCTATGAAGAGGGCAGGGCAACCTAGTGAGATTGCACCGTCTTATGTTTTCCTAGCTAGCAATGCTGACTCTTCTTATATAACTGGTCAAGTTATCCATCCTAATGGTAAGCTTTCTGGCTACACACTTCTAACTCAACAACTCAACAAGTCTTCCGCATAAGGCGGTTTTAAGGGTGACTGATGAATTTTGTGTGTTTGTGTGCAGGTGGTGTGGTGGTTAATGCTTAAAACCTGATAATGAGCAGGCTAACTGGTAATGTTTCTGATCGCGGGGCAGTAACAGCGAACAAATGGGTTGCGAGGAGAGGCTACAAGTAGTAGTTAGGAGCGAACCAGAAAACGGTATAACTGTACTAAACTGTACTACCAGTGCATCCTGTTACAAACTGTACAATGCTACTGTAATAAACATGTGTTTTCAGTTGTATAAAAACTACGCTAAGAGTAATGTTCAGACTTTTGTATAGGGTGAAGCATTGTAGTAGCAGGTAACTGCACTATGGGCATCACCGCATCACTATCGCGCTTTGAAATACCCCTTAAAACTACGGAAGCATTGTAGTAGCAGGTAACTGCACTATGGGCATCACCGCATCACTATCGCGCTTTGAAATACCCCTTAAAACTACGGAAGTAGCAGATACGTCTCGCAATTATTTGGTGAAGTTAGAATTATACTTAATCATTTGGGCATGAAGGTATAGACTCGAATCTGAGCTGGGTCTAGATTGGAATCGTGAACTGAAAGGATCTGAGCTGGGTCCGGGGTTGAAATCGAAAGGATAATTTCAAGTGCTATTACTCCATCCCTAAATAAAACTATGACGGAGTCTATGTTACTCCGACATTTCACTTAACTACCGTGTCGCCTGTCACACATATGTTGATGTCGGACACAGCACGGCTCCTCGACACTTCAATTTAGACCAAAAAATAGGAAAATTCACCCACGATAGCCGTTTCTGACACTCCGACGTGTGTCAGACACGGCACCGTGTCGGAGAGTCGGAGTAACACAAGACGGAGTACTAAAGGAGTACTAAAGATGCAACTGAGGTTCATTCGATCCCTACAAAGTTTCAAATACTATTACTAAATCCGCAGGAATGAGAGAACTTATTATACTCGTAGAGAAGTTCGCTTCAAGACACTGCAATAAAACTCAGATCATTAGAAAACAATTGAGTAGACAGTAGTCTACCTGAAACAAACAACCAGCACAAAACGCCCTATCCGAGATAACTAACAAACAAACAACATAAAATACCCAAACCGCGATACTCCTTCCATTCAATACCAACACATTATTTCTCATTTGCAGTTTGCCAATGCACAAATTGTAACGTAAATATCTTGCATTTTACACACAGAGAAAAAAAAATGATACTCAAGGACTTATAAAGGCGAATCAAACAATATCTCACATAATTATGTTTTCTCTTATATATTGCACAAAAAATTTGAAAATTCCCTTCAAATGAATAGTGTCAAACAATAAAATGGTGTTTTTGGTTTTGAATGGAGCGAGAATTACCATAACTTGAAGCAAAAGCCTCACTAAATATCCAATCCGAGATAATTACCATAATTTGTAGCAAAAACCGTAATACCTACGGGACCGGCCCAAACATTGATTTAAGTTGATTTATATCCATAATGATCTGATCTACCCAAACCCATCACCCAAACCCATCACCCAAATGACCCATTTGCAGGTCTACTTATGAACCATCGGAGTCTGAACCAAGTGGCTGCAAATGCACCCTCTATCCAGCCAAATCACACCAAAAATACATTACCCCGGTTTTTTAATGTCTCCCGCAAATTGTTGGATAAACGTTACCTCAGGTTCTTAACAGCCCCACCAATTGTGGAACATGGGGTCAAATATATGTAGTCCTACCTTTATGTTCGTAATACAAAAAGGCGGTTACAAATGACTCAAGATGAAATTGTGGTGGAAACTATATTAAAAGACTCCTACTACTTCACAATACAAAAGAAGCGTAACTATTTTAGTGAGCCACTTTATTTTATTCTATCGTAGTCTTAAGCCGAAGACTAAAAACAAATAAAGTAGGTGTATTAGCCAGCATAGTGTACAGTAGAGTGACAGTACACTAAGCGGTGAAGGGATGAGAAAGAAGTCGTCAGTTAAGAAGGAATCCCAAAGAATTAAGGGTACACAAGTGTCACTACTCCATAATCAAGTGTCCTTAACTCTTAACAGACGTGTCTTGTTGCATTCATTTGCAGGACACCTATACTTCCAGCATTCGACAAGTATTACCTTAGCCTAGAGGGCTGCATCATGTATATATAAAGTAGAGCGCTTCAACTAAGAAGCTCAATTTACATCTAATAGTCAAGTAAGAATGGCAACAAATGGACGCAACTTTCCGGCACAAAGACAGGGGACTCAACCTGGGAGGCAGCATGAGATGGATCCGCAACCGCACCATGCCGGCTATGAATACAAACCCGCTAACAAGCTGCAGGTATACATGCCTCATACATTTCATATAGACTCTTCATCTAGCATTGTCTCCTATAAATGTTTATGCTATTATGTGATAGTTACGAAATGGTCCCGAAAAAAAAAAGGAAGATCACGGAAACTAAGAATTTTTACGTTTTTGGTTATTTTGTTGGGGTTATCATCGTCCCTAAGCATTCTAGACTGATATACCCGTTTTAATTGAGAATTTGTCTTGTTTGAATGTGGCAGGGAAAAGTAGCACTTGTGACAGGGGGAGACTCTGGGATAGGAAGAGCAGTCTGTCATTGCTTTGCTCAGGAGGGTGCGACTATAGCTTTTACGTATGTGAAGGGTCACGAGGATAAAGATGCCCACGACACCCTTCAACTCATCAAGAGTGCCTCGGTATCAGGGGCTATGGACCCCATTGCCATCCCAACTGACTTGGGGTATGATGAGAATTGTAGGCAAGTGGTCGATGAGGTGGTTAATGCATTTGGGCGCATAGATATCCTGATTAATAATGCTGCAGAACAGTATGAATGCAACACTGTTGAGGATATTGATGAGAAAAGGCTTGAGAGGGTGTTTAGGACAAACATTTTCTCACATTTCTTTGTCACAAGGTGCGCACTCCGTCATCTGTACTTTTACTATTCAAACAGCAACACACAAAGCTCTTCTTGAATGATCCATAATGAAAATGAAGAGTCTTTTGAATGACGCTATTTCACAATAAGACTGCTTAAACTCAACTAATTAAGCTAATCCCGAACTAAAGAATAGAGAGTCTTTCTGTACTTTACTAGCATGTATCATATATTCACGGTTTTCGCCTAGAATAAAAATTGTCATGTACATCTATATTCATGCGTACAGGCATGCACTTAAGCATATGAGGGAAGGAAGCAGCATCATCAATACTACATCAGTAGTTGCCTACAAAGGTAATCCTAAGTTATTAGACTACACAGCTACCAAAGGCGCAATCGTGTCTTTCACAAGAGGTCTAGCCCTGCAGCTCGTAGAAAAGGGTATCCGGGTCAATGGGGTGGCTCCAGGTCCTATTTGGACGCCTCTGATACCTGCCTCATTCAAGGAGAGCGAGGTCGAGTCCTTTGGGTCAGAGGTGCCTATGAAGAGGGCAGGGCAACCCACTGAGGTTGCACCTTCTTATGTGTTCCTTGCATGCAATGCGGACTCGTCTTACATTACAGGGCAGGTCATCCATCCCAATGGTAAGTCTCACCATTTTTCCTTCTAAAATGGGGGTTTTCAGCTGTTCTTATTTTAAATTTCAACTGGAGCTGATGTGTTATGCTCTTTCACAGGTGGAGCGATTGTGAATGGATAAAGCTTTCAATGGTTGGAGCTTAGTATCTTTTCAGTTGGTTTATCATCTGGGTGTCAGAACTCAAAAGCAACATATAGCATAAGACGAAATGTATGACCGCGAATGTTAATAGAAGAGAACTAGTTTGTTAACTATGTATGTGTGTTTTATGTAATAAAAGCTTGTGTTTTAATCGACTCATGTAAAGGGTCCTGTTAAACTAAAGTACTTGTGTTTTTTGAAGCCTAATAACAGTTCTAACATGGATGAATTCTAAGACATGATTATAGTGTCATAGAACCAAAGTACTTAGGGCTATTAACACTCTTATAGAGAAGTTAAAACTCACAACTTTGTTGTGTCGTAAAAATGGCCAACTCCTACTACATCAAATAATTAATTTACAAAAACATCGAAATGTTGAAGTGTAATTGCTACAGATGAATGAACAAACTACACTGTTACAATGAAGAACGTTCAATGATAACAAAATTAGCACTCACAGTGGCACCAGGGGGATTGACTAATGAAGATCAAGTGGATCCGCCAAAACGTACTTCCAAACCGTTTCCACCAATTTCTGCGATGAAGCACTGGAAGCCGCAGGACTCTAATTCAGCGACTACTTTATCGACCAGAACATTTGACAGAACTGAATTACATGGTCAAGGAAATAGACAATAGCGACACAGTAAACATAAATAAATAAAACATACAATGCTGGCATAACTAATCTTACATAGTTAGGTATCCCTAACCCTGTCCTGAATCTCAGCACAATCATGAGCCGTGTTACATGTTCAGGGTTAGGGGAACATTGTTCAGGTTCATTTATTGGGTTCAGAGCTTTAGATATAAAGAACTATGGCAATCTAGCTCACATCAACTCCATTCAAGTAGAGACAATTTGGTTCGAGTATACACAAACAGAATCCTAGATGGCTTGAACGAAGCAACCATGATCATGAATTCATGACGATTACGAGGATGGGTTTTAAATTGGCATAATAGGCACACAGGCCCACATTTTCTACCTCAAGTCTTCTTTTACTGTCAAGGGCTCAAGGCTACCTAACTAGCAATTATTACACATGTTAAACGATTGATAGTATTAACCTATTAGGATGTGTACGTAAAGCAAAAGAGCAAATCACACATCTGAGTATAGAAAACTTCAAGCATCTAAAAGGATACGTGTTGGCAACAATGTCAGAACACAACCTCCACCACCAGCTCCTGTGAGCTTAGAGGATAACTTATATTTCAAAGTTGTCCGAAGGACAGTTTCTATTGAAGCATGGCTAACACCCATGCACTGAAGCAACCCTTGGTTCATTTCCATCAGCTCTTCCACCTTTTCTTCCTTTTCAGTGATGGAAACATCATCAGTTGCTGGCATTTGGATGATTGTGGACAACTCTTTGCTAATAGAGTCAACAGCGCTGAATACAGAGGCCATTGCATCAGGGTGTCGCAGAGTTCTTTCCGACACACCAGCAACTAGTGCCTTTGTGTTCCTCCCAACCTTAGTATTTGTAATTAGCATCTTCAATGGCAGGTTTGACTTGAGCCGTGTGAGCTCACCTGACCTGAACTTTATCATATTTCCTGTTGGCATAATATATCATTAGGTGGTGAGTACTACACATCACAATATGTGAGGCTAGAAGTGGTTGCCCCACATTGCAAGCACTTGGCAATAGTTGGCATCAATAAGCCCACAATAAATATGCTACTCAGGCTCAGCCGAAGTATCCCAGCTGCATGTTCAAGTGTCAAACCCAGCCATTTTATGAAATTTTCCAAGTTTGGGTTTAAAATCAAGCGTCTACATGGTGGACTCGGGTCTAGATATCGTGTATGGGAACATGTACATGAGGTAATCTGAAGAGTCGGAATAACATAGCATAAAACACAGCGACTTGATTTTGTAACACATAAGAAATCAATGAAATATGGCAAGTGATGAAAACTGAAGGACTCTCAATGGTTATGCTATAGATTTCCAGTTCAATGAAACTTTCCTCCTTTCGAAAAGAAGTTCATAAAAGAGAGAATATCATTGAAGGTACTTCCAAGTTTCAATCTAGGAAATGCTTTTGGTGAGTCTCAGCTCCAAGAATAAAGTCCTACATGGTAACCCTATCCCTAACGTAAAACTGAGAAACATCACCTATTTTTCAACAAGAAGTTTGAATTCCAAAATGAGTACGACATACCATAGGTGCTTACTGTGTTGTCTATACCAGATGGCTTGCCATGAATTAGCTTCTCTCCTTCAAAAGCCCATTTGTTTACCAGTTCAAGCTCATTTTCCCCGAACATCAACCAGCCTTGCTGACTGTAGTCAAGGCCAGAACCTGATGATAATGCATGTAAGGCTCCTGAAAGCGCTACGCAGAAGGCAGCAGACGAACCCAAGCCTGAACCTAATGGAAGCTCTGATGTTATAGTGACGGTAGCGGGTTTGTACCTGATTAACCAAATACCCCAAGCCAAGAAAAACATGTGATGACAAAGATCAATAATTTGCTACTTAGTTCAGCTACAGGCACCAAATAAGAACAAACCAATCACTCAAACTAGGCAAGTAATCATCAGAACCACTGTACAGAGACTAATTTTGTCTTTAGCTAATTAAGGGGCTGTATAACAATGACATACCCGTGAATGCAGGTATACAGCCACAGAAAGGCAGATACTCCAGAACTGAGAGCCACCTTTGCCTCAGGAATAGCCTGGTCTTCAATGAGACATGATATGGACCGATGAGACTCGACTGAACAAGATTTGGGTGTTGAAGGGTCAGGACTGTCAAAACCTGGTAACGTTTCCTTAATTCGCCCTATAGGCCACGAGAATTCTAAGCCCATATCTTTAAGTTCAAGCTTGAGTATTTCATCACCATCTGCATGGAAAAAAAGAATCACATCAGGATTCACATCAGTATGTTCAATAGAAACGGAACAACAGATTTTAGCATCAAACTGAACGTTTAACAATTAATTGAAAAGATGTGAAAGCTATATCTTTTCGCTCATTTCCCTCATATGTCATTTGCTAACCAAACAACAAATTTTGTCTCACCTCTTTTCCCTCCAAATTCTTCTATCCAAACAAGCCATAAAACTCCCCTACTCTTAAATATATATTTTGTACACCAGCAACACGACAATAATTTAGAGAAATTCAATGCCAAAACCAAATGACCCCAAGTCTTGACACTTTTACCCTTTGTTTGGATACAAAAAACGGGAGAGGATTGGGAAAGAGGGAAGAGAAATGAAGGTAAGGGAGAGGAAAGAGGAATGGAGCAAAGGAATTTTCCCTCCAAATCTATCGTTTGTTAGAGGGGGAATAAGTTGCCTTCGAGAAGTAACATGCAGGGAGACGTTTTCCCTCCCCTCCAAAACTCTCCACCTCCAATTTTTCTGCCCAAACAAGTGAAATTGTCTCCGTCCAAATCCCTCCCCCCCTTTCCGTCAAACGGTTTGGCAATTGAACATACATTCAATTCACAATTTTTGTCCACAATCTTCATCAAATTTCAACTTCAATCTAACTATAAACACAACAAAACCTTGTTCAACATAAGCCCCTCTTTACTAAAAGAAAAACACAGCTCTAAAGTTTCCTGCTCAAGTTTCTCGCCTATATATTCACCTTCTAATGAGTGGTCCTAGTCACAATAACTAATCTCACTCTCGTCCTCTTTTTATTTCCTTAAGGGTCTATTCACTAATAAAGGATCATACATAATTCTTATAATAATAGATTTTATTATCATTAAAGTCAAAATTATAAGAGTAACTTAATTGTTATAATCTATAACATCGTCTTCTAACAAAACCGTGCATAAGCCCGAGAACTACACTAGTTTCTCCACCAATTAGCAATATTAAAAACAAAACACAATCAATTCTCCACCAACAACTAGCAAACAAAACCGGAATACGATCACAATACCAATAAAAAAACATAATCAGATCAAATCAGAATCTCAAAAGGCAAACAACTTAACAATAAAACGCAAATCAAGAAAAAGGATTAAACCATCGGAAAAACGTAGAGAGACGGAAGTGGCAAGATTGATGGAGGATGCAACGGCGGTGGTGCCATGAACGACGGCGTGTTCGCCAGATAATATGATTTTACCGGGAGCTCTCGCCACTACTTCCATCACCATTTTCACTATAACGTTATCGATCAATGGTCGGGAAGACGTAAATTGTCGTCCCGACTTTAATCTGGACTAAAACGGATGGTATAGGAAAAAAAAATTATACGAAGAGTTAGGTAGGGAGAATGTGTGTCACAATTTTTATATTTGAAAATTGGTTGTGCCACCTTTGTAGTCTGTTATTATGACATTATTATTTATGCTTTATACTTTGTGCAAGAGTGCAAGACCCACGAGGGTTGCTTTACTGTCTATGCTACTGGCCCTGTGCTTCTCGTGGGTTAGTGATTATATACGTGGCAAACGGGTTAACTTGGTCGGGTGCAAGACAGATCAGGTTATGTCGGGTTTGATTCGATTTTGGATAAATTATTATTAAGTTATTTATGAATTATGGTCACGTGCAACAATAAATACTAAAGTCGGGTCAATTCAGGTTCGGGTCAGAATCTGGTTTTCAGTTTGTGTGTCGGATCGGATACGGGTCGGGTTATCTCATAACAAAGAATTACTCATTCTGTCTCGGTCAATTGTTTGTCATTTTTTTTTTAGTAATCAAATGAGTGATTTGGCCTTTCAGTTTGGTAGGTAAGTAACAGTAAGTGGATTGTACATCTGATGTACTACCACACATAGTGTAGTTTTTGAGTTTCACAATAAAGTTTTTGAGTACAGTATTTAAAAGTTATAAATTTTAATATAAAGTTTTCGAGTTCATTAATTTGAACATTAAGCTCAAAAAAAGATACAATAAAACTCAAAATACATCACACATAAGATTAAAATGTAATTTATAAACTTTAAAAAGCTCGAAAAAAATGCATAAAAACTCAAATTCAAACAAGTCTGAGGTACTACATCCGATGTATAATCCTTTTTCTCGGTAAATATGACTGGTAAAGGGAGAGAAAAGTCCAATATGTTTAGGATAAATTAATAATTACACCCTTTTATAAATCAATTTTCTAAAATAACTCCCCTTTAAATTTTTTTTTAATAATTTATTTTCATAAAATGTTCTCAGGTCAAAAATTACACCCAAATTATTTTAGAAAAGAGCACACGTAATATCTTACATATGACTCCATGTGATTTCTTATGGATTCATTTGAATGCTTCAAATTACCAAAGAAATTACAAGAGGAATGAATAATTTTATCGCTACAACGCTGTCTTCGGAGTATAGAATGATAATATTGTCAAGCAATAACGTCAAATATTTGAGTTAAGGACGGTAAATGATCGGATCTCAGAATGGTTGTCAGTCACAACAGAATTTGGATTTACTAGGAAGACATTCGGAAACTTTACTAGACATTTTCACTTAAAAGAAGAACTCAGTCTGTCACGATAGTTCAGCGACCTCAATATATTCCTCGAGAGTGGAGCCAAGAATCTCGGCAAGATTGAGGAGGAACATATCAGATCCATGCTTAGCCAGTAACGAGACTGCCACAGGAAGATCTTCGTACGTTCCCAGTGGTATACTAACCTGAAAGATGAGAGTGAGTTGAAGAAGATTAACGTTATGATTTAGGCGTGAAATATCATCGATGTTGTGACAGAAGTAAGGATTAACCTGGCAAAATCCAGATACTCCAGCAATAGAGAGTAAGCTAAAAGCTCTAGCTCTGAAAGTTTCCAAGGAAGTTGGCTCAGTCAGCAGTTTTGGTGGTGGCCCAGGAACTGTCGGAATCACAAGGATACCGGAATCCTGTATTTAAGATGTTTGAAAATCAGGATATGGGAAGCTAACAAGTTCAACAATTTGTCACACATTGCCAAATTGTCAAGGGTTGCCAGTTCAAGTAATGTTACTCGGACTCTTCATATTTGCTCGTGTACCGTAGACGATAGACCTAGTAAACCGATCCGACCAAGATAAACTGATCAATGGCAATAAATACAATCCAAAGTAGACCAGGACCTGAATAGTTCTGAGCTGAAAGTACATGAACCTAAACTGACAAAAATGGCTAGTTTGAAACAGAAACCTTAAAAATCATGAGCTGTAATAACGGGTCCGTAACAACCCGAAATCACTCAAACTTGCTTAAACAAATTGACCCATACCTGACCCATACCCCACCAAACCTGCCTCAAATAACCAGATTGTCAGGTCTATATTTCGACATTCAGCATAGGTATGACACTAGGACACTTCATTTTAAAACAAAAACTGAGACTTATTTTTATAAAATAGCCGAGTTTGACATCTCGTGTAGGTGGGTAGAGCTCAACTTGACCGGTGAGTGGCTGATTCTTAGAAGCTGTGACGAGACAATTTGTTTAAAAAAAAGGTTTTGTTGATGCATAGCCAAAGTGGACTGTTGAGGTAACCTAGCTATGTCTTCGATTCTGGTTATTTGGGTAAAAATAAGATGTGTATAATAAATGACTACATAGAAATAGGTTATAGAACTTACCCCAACAAGAGAAGTTAGTGCAGACCGCAATTCCGTCTTGACAGCAAGGCATATGTCTATGTCATCATCAATAGAGCTAACTGCTTCCCACACTCTTTCTTTTATTCCCGGCCCTAAATTAGGTTTAATAGAAGAGATCCATTCACCATGGTTGTTCTTGAACTCGTACCTACATTCAGCCAAAGCATGATTCATAAACCAAAATGTATAGAATGTTTTGATTACAAATGAGCTATGCTGATATGCTGCACCTTTGTAGAATTCGCATAGCACTTGAAAGCGCTGCCAAAGATTGTATCTTGTACTCTTCGCTATTGCTTCCTTGGCTCATGAAGTGCTTTAGACTTGGCACATTTTTCTCTACATAGTCCCCGAGCGTCATAAACTTTACTACCTGGCCTGAAGTAATGTTACCAAAGTTAACTTAATACGGAGTAACCATTTAATACACTGGAAGTTTCCGAAGAGTCGCTTAAAAAAATGACAGAAATGTAAACACTAAACACTCAATTACTATGAATTTCTTGCACCAAAAAAGTCCATATTCTGAAACAGCCAAGAAAAACATACCTCCAAACAGTTTCTCGATTGACTTGACAATAACTTTCTGTACTCTATCAACTGGGATGCAAAGAAGCTTGAAACAATCTTCGGGTATAAATATTGGATTAGGGACAGATGGAGGAATATCACCTGACGGGAGTAGAACATTTCCTACTCTTTTCAAAATGGTTGGATCCCTTGCAAACCATCCTGAAACAGAATGTTATGTTTAACAGATGCCGAGAATTCTGGTATATAAAACGCATCAATAACAACCGCAATGACAAATGTTTTTACACAAATACTTATATGAGACGATCTTACAAGTAAAAAAGTAAGAGCAACCCATCAATCTATAAATAAATGTGGAATACATAAGGGATTGGATTGGTGAGACCGTCTCATACAAGATTGATGTTTTTATAACATCCGTAACTACGCATTGCCAGTTTACCACCAGCTGGTATTAGATGGTGACAAATTTAAGAAGAAAACCTTATGAATACTAGGAGGAGAACATTCCCGGGAAATTCAAGCAAAACAGTTGAACTCAACACACACACACACACACACACACACACAAACACACAGAAGTCACCATTCTATAGTTTCTGACATCATACCATGAAATCTGTTAAGAGTACTATCCAACTTAATTGCTCAGCCACATTGAAAATTAATACAGCAATCTTTTCAAACAATTTAGTTATCTATCAATGTTCAATCTTCTGAAATGATAAATTCATTTTTTTGCAGTACCATACAATTGATTTTTACCTACTGTATCAAAACTCTGAGCCATAGGAATAACACCGTCAACAGAAACAACTCCATGAGATGGCCGAATTCCATAAATTTTACAGAATGCTGCTGGGACTCGTACACTTCCTCCAGTATCAGTACCTGATAATTAAAATAGATGAAAGACAATACGTGATCAATGACTGACAATCTTTATCACACAATCTTAAATGAGACTGTCTCTCACATATGGAACCAACTCGTTGAACATACATTTACGTGATACGTAGTGTCTCACATGTAAGTAGTCTCATACAAAACTTGGACAAAAGATACTCCATGTACTTTTAATTGGAAACAACAAACCTAAAGAAAAATCTACAAGATTTGCACCAACTGCAACAGCAGACCCACTAGAAGATCCTCCAGGAACTCGATCAGCGGCACACGGGTTCTTAGGAGTTCCGTAATGAGCGTTCTCTCCATTTATACTGCCAAAGTGCCAAATTGAAATTTTTCAAAAAAAAATTATCACTGCAAAACTTCTCATAGGACCTTTGCCATTTCAAAGGTAATTCGTCTGATGGTATATGAAATGGGATTTATTCAGTCGAAGACTACGAGTAACATTCTTTCCATTCTTTTTTGCAAAAAACTCGGGTACACTATATGTAGTTTGAAAGATATACGGCCAGACAAACAACATATACATGAACCCAACTACGATTAAAATCATGGTCAAGTTATTTTATTAGAACACAAGCCTGAAAGACTAACACTTCACTAACCTGTAAGCCATTTCATCCATGACAGTTTTACCAATGGAAGTAGCCCCAGCCCTCAGCAGAGCTAAAACAACAGGAGCAGTGGATTTAGCCGGTGAATGAGTAGCCGCCCAGTCGGGATTCCCAAACCCAGTCACATATCCTTCCACATCAAATCTACACTTCAATTTTCCCACCATCAAACATAAACAAATAGCACAGTCTTCTAATTTTCATCTTAGGTCATTCAGAAACAGCCTCTTCGTGCTGTTAACACAAGGGTAAGGTTGCGTGCATACGACCTCTACCCCTTAGTTTGTGGGAGCCATTATGGCCATTTGTTTCAATCAAGGTAAATAAATGACGGGGACGTAACCCCATACGAAACAAACTACAGTACAATTAACAACATGAATTCCACAACTAGTTGGTTTCTCTTTAAGACAGGTATATCCATCTTAAGAATAAAACGGATCAAGTAATACACCACTTGTTTTTCCCTATGCATTATCCCTTTGTCTCTTATTCATCTCAAATGAGCATACTTGACCCGTCTTAAGCTTTAGACGGATATCTCCATCTGAAATGAGAATTTGTGTTCCACAAATGCATGGTTCTTATCTGTAAGGCTTTTAACTTAGGCAAGTCAATTAAACGAAGCTATTTCTAAAGTACCCACATGACAGAATGCTAGATAGACAGTAAACTATAATGAATTAAGTGACAAACAATTGATAGAGCAATGATTGGAAGAAATAGAAGAAAAACTGACAAGTCTTTAATAGCAAAGGTGAGGCCGTTTAAGGAAAGCTTATGATCATCAAAAAGAGGATGGAGAGTGACATTGTCTATGAAAGCTCCATGCTCTGACTCCATCTCTGAAATAATTTATGTCTCTTTCCTCCTGTTGAGAGAACTGACAGTCAGTGAGTGAATGTAGTGATGCAGTTCATGGATAGAATATGGCATATTGGCTTTCACAAATTCTCGTTTGTAACGGGTATATTCGTCGTAAGCGGGTCAAATATTATGGGTAAATAAGACAAAAGCAAAGTGATTAGGAGTAACATTATATTTTATCTTATTTACCACATGAGTGATACTTGACCCGTTGTAAGCTTGTGACGGATATGTCTGTCACAACTCACAAGGGAGACTTACTGATTGGTTTTACGATGCATATAGCTGTAATTTCACAAAATCTCATTTTAGACGGAAACTATCCGTCTTAAGCTTAAAGCGATCAAATGCATACCAAATCATCGTGTGTTACGTGGATAATACCACAAATTTTGTCTTTATTACCGTCATGTAGTAATATATGACATGTCATAAAGGCAATAGTAATCGATAAATGAGTAATTAATATAGTAGTAATTTAAGTTCCATCTATTTGATTGACCTGAGAATTACCATCTATAAATGAGTACTTGGATGGAGATTTGATTAATTTTGAAAGGGAAAATAAAAGAGAGATTTTGTTTTAAAATAAGGGTAAGGTATGGAAGAATTGTGACAAAATGTCCATAAAAGAATAATCTTTTTCCATAAAAGAGCAAACTCACTTTAGAAACCGGTTTCATATAAAAAACTTTTTAATATGTAGAACAATGGATAAGAAATTCCTTATAACATATGGAACTTCTTATTTATATGTACAGTTCTTCCGGAGAACACAAGAATTTTTCCGACAATAGTGATGGTCAAAATCATCACGAAGTATAATTTAACAGTAGGTCTTGCTTACGACGGATCGGATCTTGCGACGGGTATTTTGTGAGAGGAAATGGGTAGAGGGGACAAGGTGGGCACCCCCCATGTGCTTCTCCACTCACCCTTGATGGGTATTTTGTGAGAGAATATGGTATCCGTCTTAAGCTTGCGACGGATAGTGTCCGTCACAAATGAGAATTTGTGCTCAGTTTAAGATAGATAATACCCATCTTAATTAATCATTTACATTGGTTTGAAACCAATTTTGAGTTCTTTACCAAGCCTAAGCTTGAGCTCACCAAGGTTGGGGTTGTATCCTCGGTCTAGCTTTCTTACATTAAGTTTTCACTAACTTTTATTATTTTTTTATTTCTCAAACTCCCTCAAACTTGCCTCCAACTTTATACATTCTCTCTGAAACTCACCTCAAACTCTATTTTTTCACTTCATTTGTACAGTTTTTAAAATAATAATAATAATAATTTTACACGTGTAAGTCATTTATTGAATAGTATCCCTAAAAGATTGTGTTAAGCAATGTTGTCAGGAACGGAATTCTACTTTGAATCGATGGAGTGCGTAGGATCGGATCGGTAGAATTGGATCGTAAGATTCTACGAACTCACTAAATATAGTTTCTTTTTTGCTGAATACATAAAATTGAAGATCAAAATACATATTTATTAATATTTATCCATATGTTATCAATGATTAATAATTTCAGTGTTATTATTTTAACATGTTTCTAAAACTTACTCAAGATTCGGATTTGACGATGTCATTATATAAAATATTTATGGGATATTCTACATGGTACCCCTCAACTTTTTGACTTTCTATGGGATACCCCTACACTTTTGGAAACATACATGGTACCCCTAAGTTTTCTAATTTCCATTAAGCGTAACCCCAATTATTTTTTCCGTCATTTAGTATTTGTTTTAGACGTTAAGTGCTGAGTAGGACGCCTACGTGGATGATGAATGACTGTGACTATGACTATTACTACTTGGCACTATAAAACCCTTACTATCTTAGCTTGTTTAACACACATCTCCTCTCATTCTACCCTTTCATATTCAGACCTTATCTTTATCTTTCTCAGTTTCTTTTCTCATCTCCCTCCTTGCATGAAATACCTCTCATTCTACCTTATGTTTCTTGATAACTAAGTGTAATTATTGTCTTAATCTTCATCTATTTGGTGATTGAAGTAGATATGATCACTTTCCGTCAATAATATCTCCATTAACACTTGTACAATATTCATCTTCATTGATGCGTGTCTTTTCATATGCGTTTATTCTCTTATTTGACACGCATTTCTATGCTTATTACGTAGCTTTTAGCTATTATTATTCCTATATTTGTTACTTTGGGTTGTGTTGTAGTTTTATAGGTTATTACCCAAAAAGGAGCAAATGCAAGCCAAATCCTATCAACAAAGTAAGTTTGAAGGAATTTCAAGAGCCTTATGTCACTAGTGACAACTTTGAAGAGCCATATCTCAAGATATACAATTGATAATCAAGTGCTTCCAATTGCAGATGAAAGCTTATCCTCTTAGCTTTCCAACGCCACCAAAAATGCACGATTTGACCAAGTAACGAAGAAATGGCGGCCTCTTGAAGTTCGGTGCGCAGTGTAGGAAATTCGCCAAACTTTTAGTCGATCGACTATCTGAAGTTGTCGATCGACTAATTCTAGTAATCAGACAGTTATTTCGTGGCTCTGGCCCAGTAGTTACTTAATTACTCTAGCTTATGGATTTAGTATTTAAGCCTGATAAGACAGAATAATTAGGTTATGCTTTTCATACTGTTAAACATTCTACGTAACTTTAGATCTAAGACTTAAAATCAACATTTCTTCCTTTTCTTTTGGTATTGAATCTTTCTCCTTTAGTTTCAATTCCTTCTTCTTAATTCCTCTTTCCTTGTTCTTTCTCTTTATTATTTAATTTATTAGATTGTTAATTGTTCTTCCATCTTATTCCATTATGTTTAATTCAATTCTTATTGTTATAGTTAATTTCATTGGATCTATTATGAGTAGCTAATTCTTCTATGCTAGGATTTAGGGGAATCGCGGTTATGTGACGGTATAATGATTAGATTATTAGTTTAGCCATAATTATTGGTTCGTATTGTTAATCGTTGCTTTAAATCGTTAGTAAATTGGTTAAATGCATGTGACCGATCTATTACTTTGTTAAACCTCGACCTAGATCGTAAGATATGGAAAAGGTAGAGACTTGCAGCGAACAATAGAATGCCCTAATTAGAGCGAAAGCTAAATTACTAATTCTAGGGTGAATAGTAGACCGAAAGAAACTATTCCTTACCCTTCAGACCATGTTTATGTTAATCTTCTAATTCTATCATTGACCATCGTTGACCGTGGTAACCCGATATCCTAGCCATTTCTCTTATTATATTTTAATCCATTATCTTCCTTTATTTCTCTTTCCTTCACTACTTTGAGTTTAGAAAACAAACAATCAAAACCCCCATTGGTTACTTAGACAGACTATTAATTAGCGAATAGAATTTCTTTAGTCTCCCTGTGGATACGATCCCGACTTCCTTTACTGCATTAGTTTAGGCCTGTTGGTTATCTTTGATTAGGTGTGCGATTTAGCCTGTCAAATTTTGGCGTCGTTGCCGGGGAGACGGTTTATTTTATTTGCTTTTTATTTAGTTTGTCTTTTGGTTCAGGGAACTTCCGTTCCTTGAGACCGTTCTCATGCTATTTACCATTAGATTCCCGCAGGATGAGAACGAATGTTTTGGCACTTATATAGACATGATCAAGGAATGGCTTGATACACTACATCATGGAGTTTTTTCTTCCCTCCAAATTTGCCTGTTTATTATCCAGGGTATAAATGACCCTACACAAGCATACCTGAACTCCATAGGAAAGGGGGACTTCAGTGAGACACCCGTCGATGAGGTATTAGAATTTTTTGAGTGGTTTGCCCTTGAGAGTGTTAAGCCCCAATTTTCCCTTTTTGTGAGCGATAAGAGTAAAGACATGGTGATTGAGCCCACTTTTGACAAACTGAAGATAATTGATGCCAGTGAGGCTATTATGGACACTTCTTATGCTATTGATGTCACTGATGAGTCGGTTTCTAATGTTTATTCGGGTTCCATGATAAGGGACCCGTTGGAGGCTTTGATTTTTTTAGATGCTTGTGCAGATGACTCAAGAACCAATGACGTTGTGTTGGATATGTTAGAGGCTGCTTTGGAAGGTAGAGAGCTTACTACTGACGAGATCCAGGCGGTAAATAGGTTGGTGTTCACCTCTTGCATTATTGAGGTAACGAAACCCGAGCTTAATCGTCTTTCCTCAAATATTAATTATGCGTTCGTAGATGAGTTTGAATCGCATCCAGCCATTATTAGTTCAACTCTCGATCAAGACCACCTATCTGCTTTGGTTGTTCTTAAAAAGAATGCATTTGAGGAGATTGATGAATATGACTCACCAAAAGGTAGACCACCGGACATATATGAGATCATTTGTGATAGGAATATTAACATTCAACTTATTGTTGTTAAGTGGAATACCCTGATTGTTTACTGTCAGCGTCATCGTGGGAAAATTAATAAGATGCAATGGTTTATTCTATATGCATTGACTTTTCCATTTTACTATTTATTATCTTGTGAGGATCATGCACAGAGTTATGATAAGCTCTTAAGGGCCTTGAGCGCCTACTCTTACCCGTATTTGGATAAGGGTCGCTGAATAGTGGTAGCTGGCCACGACCTCCCTTTGTTGTTGGCTGGTTTGGGGAGGTCTATCTTGTATAATTTTGTAAGTTTGCTTCCGTTTAATTTATATTCATTTGCATTCACCTTGTTTTGCGTACCCTTTTCTCTATATTTTTGATGCTGCTTATTGTTTGCTAAAAACAATGAGGACATTGTGTGTTTTTGGTTTGGGGAGAGTATGCATTTGTCTTAGTTTGCATCCATCTGCATTTTATTGCATTTCGGCTTTCATATTTATTGCATTTCTGCATGCATTGTTTATTTAATTAAAAAAAAAATAATTGAAAAATCATAAAAATACAAAAACATGGTTTATTTTTGCATTTAGGTCGAGTCGGAACGGTTGATAACAATGATGAAACCGCTTCTATGCTTTTACTTTAGTCTAAGCCTTGCATTGTCAATGCCGTCCTGTACAATCATTTGCATAATCTACGAGTTTTTGATCAAAATTTTACTGAACGAATAGACTTGACTTGATATCGGCAACCTACTTAAACATTTTAAGGAATTAGAGCTTTCATAAACTGATGACATTCATGATCAGTTTTATCTAGGATGTGAGTAGGACTCCTTATAAGGCATGTAACATTAATTTACATAAGCATGACATCTACCTTTTTGTGCCTGTATGCATTCAGTTTGTGGAAGGTGACACACAGACACATGTGGAGAGGCAAACCTTTCTTTCTCATATTTTACCCTTAACCTTCACTAGCCAAATTAACCTATTTTGACCCAATTTTTAACTACAATCCAAAATTAGCCTACCTTAGTCAAGCTAGCTTAATTGTCTGTATTGGGTATGTTTTTGATCGTTAGTTTGGTATTTCAATTGTGCAATGCAAAGAGGGTTGCTAATTTGAGAATGAAGATGAAAAAAAAGGAATGAGAAAGAAAAGAAAAAAAAAATCAACACTCCGAAAAAAAGAAATAACATTAAATAAAAGAGTTGTTGAGTGTTGAAAAAGAAAAGAAAGAGGAATGTTTATACTCCCGTGCTTGTCCTTATACATTTTTGGGGAGTCGTGTTGTGTGTATTGAGTTATGCCGAATTTGGCATCGATCTTAATTTTAAATTGGGTTTATAAGGCGGATGAGTCGCTAATTGGTTACGGTTGTACTAGCTTGGCTTTACCTCCACATATCCAAAATTTATTGTGCCCCTTTTCACCCTATTACCTCACCACACACTAAATGTAAGTCCTCGGCAGGTGTCTTGGCCCAGTTTGGTTGGAATGCATATGTACGATCGATAGAGGTATTTATCATGTTAAATTGCATGCATGCTCTTATAGGTCGCAGTTAGGTGAGTGACTATTTCTCTCTTATCTTACAAATTTTCTCACCATGTGCTTTGAATGAGTGATGAGTGACCTGATGATCATTATTTATATATATATTTTATGCCTCCCTTAGACGCAAATAACTCGATTTACCGTCTTTCCTTGCTTATTCTATGCTATTTTAGCTAGAATATCGATTATGTCGCTTTTGTTATGTTTTAATGCAGATTGGATGCATTTAGAGCTTTTTGAGTTGATATGGAGCATGGCGGAGTCGGATCGTAGAAGGTTAGGCACGGGAATCGAGAACGGTGGAAAAGAAATGAAGAAAAACGAAGAAACAAGCCATTTTGAAGGCTGCTCGATCGAGCATAGTGCCTTGCTCGATCGAGTCGGGCTGAAGGTTGCTCGATCTAGCAACATACCCTTGCTCGATCGAGCAACCCAATATTTTGACGACTTTTTCATATTTTCCTAAACTTTAACCTAATTAATTAGATTTTTGTATTATAAAAGGAAAGCTCGTCTTATATGCTTTTCTAGGCTTTTTAATACTTTTATGCTTTAAATCAGAAACCCTAGTTTAGTTTACTTTGCCTCCGGATTTTATTCATCAAAGACGATTGTCTTTAGTTCAAGCTTGTAATCGGTATTCTCAATCTTTCTTCGTTATTTAATTAGCTTCTTGTTCTTAATTGTTCTTTGTTATTCCTTTCATTATTGTTAATCATGTTTACTTTAATTATTATTGTTGTTGTTTATATCGTTATGAGTAGCTAAATTCCTTTCTAGGGTTGAAAGGGGATCTAGGATTGTTAGAAGGGGTAGATTAATTAATTGAATTGCAATTGCATGGTTATCGTTTGATTATCGTTTTAATTCTAGTTGCTTGATTACTGGTCAGGATTAATTAACTAGTCTTGCAAATTAGGATTGACACCGACCGGGTTAAGACTAAGATAGGCTACGATAATTGAATAGAACTCGTTTAATGATAGCGATCGCATGTTAAATTGTAGATCTAAAGGGCATAATTGAATCGACCGATCTAGGACCTCTTCCTTAGATAAACTTTATTGCATGATAGTTGATTTTATCCCTATCCCTGAACAATAATCCTAGTGAACCTGAGACCCTAGACTTTTAATCTCATTGTTTTCAACCTTATTAGTTTGTTATTGCTTATAGTTAGTTCTTGCTTATTATTAGTTCTTGCTTATTATTATTGTTATTAGTTGTTATTGTTTACTTTAGTTGTTGTTATTAATTGCTATTAGTTTAGAAACCACGCTCAAAACCCAGAAATTGTTACTTAAGAGACAAATCTAGTTTAACAGATTAGAATACTACCGCCTCCCTGTGGATTCGATATCTTGCTTACCGCTGACTATTAGTTAGTAGTGAATTAGGTTTTACTTTGATTAAGGTGACGCGACTTTAACCTTATCAAATTTGGCGCCGTTGCCGGGGAGGCAACAATTTTCTGTTTGTTTCTACTTAGTTTGTCTTTTTTCGTCTCAGGGAACCTAAGTTCCTTGAGACAGTTCTCATCATTTTCTTTAGTTTTTGTTTATGCCCAGGTGTTCTAGGTCAGTTCTCGTGCCCTACGATTCCGAACCAGAGAAGACTCTCTGGTCTAGACGAAACTTTTGGAAGGAAATTCAAGAAGCGGAAGACTTGAGTACGCTTGAAACAGTTTACGCCGAATTCGTCGAAGAAAAACCGTCCTTCAAAGAGGATACATCTATTTCTGCACCCACTACAACCATGCCTACTCTAGCCAGCCATTCGGAGCCTACCGTTGCATCTATTCCCAAGGGATTTCAACTGCCTACTACGGGTAATAGTACTTTTGAGATTCGTCCATCTTATATCTCTTTGGTGAAGCGAAACATGTTTGGAGGAAGCCCTACAGAGGATCCTGCTAAGCATATGGAGAAATTCACTAACTATTGCTGCTCTATTCCTTTAAGGGGTAAGGTGACACAAGATCAGATCAAGTTGGTGTTGTTCCCTTTTTCACTACGAGACGGGGCAGAAGATTGGTTGAGTGAGTTAGATATGGTTGCACTTGGCATCACCGATTGGAATTCTTTGGCTCTTGCATTCTACAAAAGATATTTTCCGCCACAGGAAACCAATGTCATTCGAAGTCAAATCACAAGTTTCAAGCAAGGTCCCAATGAGAACTTTAATGAGGCCTGGGTTCGCTTCAAAAAAATAATAATAATAATTTTATACGTGTAAGTCATTTATTGAATAGTATCCCTAAAAGATTGTGTTAAGCAATGTTGTCAGGAACGGAATTCTACTTTGAATCGATGGAGTGCGTAGGATCGGATCGGTAGAATTGGATCGTAAGATTCTACGAACTCACTAAATATAGTTTCTTTTTTGCTGAATACATAAAATTGAAGATCAAAATACATATTTATTAATATTTATCCATATGTTATCAATGATTAATAATTTCAGTGTTATTATTTTAACATGTTTCTAAAACTTACTCAAGATTCGGATTTGACGATGTCATTATATAAAATATTTATGGGATATTCTACATGGTACCCCTCAACTTTTTGTCTTTCTATGGGATACCCCTACACTTTTGGAAACATACATGGTACCCCTAAGTTTTCTAATTTCCATTAAGCGTAACCCCAATTATTTTTTCCGTCAGTTAGTATTTGTTTTAGACGTTAAGTGCTGAGTAGGACGCCTACGTGGATGATGAATGACTGTGACTATGACTATTACTACTTGGCACTATAAAACCCTTACTATCTTAGCTTGTTTAACACACATCTCCTCTCATTCTACCCTTTCATATTTAGACCTTATCTTTATCTTTCTCAGTTTCTTTTCTCATCTCCCTCCTTGCATGAAATACCTCTCATTCTACCTTATGTTTCTTGATAACTAAGTGTAATTATTGTCTTAATCTTCATCTATTTGGTGATTGAAGTAGATATGATCACTTTCCGTCAATAATATATCCATTAACACTTGTACAATATTCATCTTCATTGATGCGTGTCTTTTCATATGCGTTTATTCTCTTATTTGACACGCATTTCTATGCTTATTACGTAGCTTTTAGCTATTATTATTCCTATATTTGTTACTTTGGGTTGTGTTGTAGTTTTATAGGTTATTACCCAAAAAGGAGCAAATGCAAGCCAAATCCTATCAACAAAGTAAGTTTGAAGGAATTTCAAGAGCCTTATGTCACTAGTGTCAACTTTGAAGAGCCATATCTCAAGATATACAATTGATAATCAAGTGCTTCCAATTGGAGATGAAAGCTTATTTTCTTAGCTTTCCAACGCCACAAAAAATGCACGATTTGACCTAGTAACGAAGAAATGGCGGCCTCTTGAAGTTCGGTACGCAGTGCAGGAAATTCGCCAGACTTTTAGTCGATCGACTATCTGAAGTTGTCGATCGACTAATTCTAGTAATCAGACAGTTATTTCGTGGCTTTGGCCCAGTAGTTACTTAATTACTCTAGCTTATGGATTTAGTATTTAAGCCTGATAAGACAGAATAATTAGGTTATGCTTTTCATACTGTTAAACATTCTACGTAACTTTAGATCTAAGACTTAAAATCAACCTTTCTTCCTTTTCTTTTGGTATTGAATCTTTCTCCTTTAGTTTCAATTCCTTCTTCTTAATTCCTCTTTCCTTGTTCTTTCTCTTTATTATTTAATTTATTAGATTGTTAATTGTTCTTCCATCTTATTCCATTATGTTTAATTCAATTCTTATTGTTATAGTTAATTTCATTGGATCTATTATGAGTAGCTAATTCTTCTATGCTAGGATTTAGGGGAATCGCGGTTATGTGACGGTATAATGATTAGATTATTAGTTTAGCCATAATTATTGGTTCGTATTGTTAATCGTTGCTTTAAATCGTTAGTAAATTGGTTAAATGCATGTGACCGATCTATTACTTTGTTAAACCTCGACCTAGATCGTAAGATATGGAAAAGGTAGAGACTTGCAGCGAACAATAGAATGCCCTAATTAGAGCGAAAGCTAAATTAGTAATTCTAGGGTGAATAGTAGACCGAAAGAAACTATTCCTTACCCTTCAGACCATGTTTATGTTAATCTTCTAATTCTATCATTGACCATCGTTGACTGTGGTAACCCGATATCCTAGCCATTTCTCTTATTATATTTTAATCCATTATCTTCCTTTATATTTCTTTCCTTCACTACTTTTAGTTTAGAAAACAAACAATCAAAACCCCCATTGGTTACTTAGACAGACTATTAGTTAGCGAATAGAATTTCTTTAGTCTCCCTGTGGATACGATCCCGACTTCCTTTACTGCATTAGTTTAGGCCTGTTGGTTATCTTTGATTAGGTGTGCGATTTAGCCTGTCATTCATCTTCACTAGCACATTTTTTTTTTAAATCCTTTGTGATGGTAACATACTCTTCCGATAACCACAAAACAAAATGATTACAATCTACGGATTCAGGGGTTGTTAACGGAACCTGATATCATAATTATAGCATTCCTACCACATCGATTGAAACATTGGTTCCCTAAAATCAAGACCATCTATTGGTAATTTTTTCCAAAAAGATGAAGAAGACATAAGAGATAAATGAAGAAACAATAAAAACTAAAATAATTATCACAGAAATTTAAGAAGGAAGAATAAAGTAGAAAGAAGAAAAATGGAAGATGATGAAAGAAGGAAGTCATTAAATAATGTTTATTGGGCGGGGAAATGGGGGAGAAAATGGCAGGAAACTATAGCTACTAACACAAAAGTCATTATCATCCACCTAGGCGTCCTACTCATCACTTAACGTCTAAAAATAATACTAATTGACCGAAAAAATAATTAGGGTTACGCTTAATGAGAATTAGAAAACATAGGGGTGGACCTGACAAAAGCAACCCGACCCGATTGACCCGACCCGTGACCCGAAATTGACCTGAACTACAACACCCGAATGTGACCCGAAACCCGATTGGAGCCGACCCGACCCAAATATGACCCGATCTTTCTTGACCCATAACTGACCCGACCCGAAAATAACTGTGACACTCTCAAATTTGCGGAAAGAAAAAAAATAATTTAACTAAATAAAAGATGAGAATACATAACAAAGGTGTCTTAAATAAAAAGGTTCATAACAAAAAGGAAATAATATTATACAAAAGAAATATCCAAAACGGGAGACATATCTCC
>JAIUZE010071202.1:0-19145 GCA_022085475.1 Heliosperma pusillum | reverse complement strand
TTTCTTTTCCCACCATATTAAAACACATTCAAAACAGTCTGATTTCATTCCATATACGATATGGGTATGTAGCGTACCGAATTTATAAGTTATTTGAATGAAACAAGTGCTCAATAATCCCACATTGACCACGAGAACAAAGCGTTTGTGACTCGTGATGCTGTCTTTCAATAAAAATACGATTATTTCTTGATAAGACAGAGTGGGAGAAATGTTTCAAGAGCCACAAACTGAGCATATGGTCCGGAAAAAGTTTTCCTCATTGCTTGTTCAGTAGTTGTTTCTTCGGAACCTAGGAGGTCAGGTGGAATTTTATCGCTCCTTTATAGTCATGAATTCTAATATGCGACTTATAAAAGACTGTTTCTAGTCCCAACTTCTTGATATGGCTTAGAGTCATACGATTCGTAATGGACTCCATGCATGATGATCAGGTATGTGACCTGGTAAATTTTACTTGAAGAAGTACGACCTCTTCAATGTAAATTGATTTTTAAGATCGAAATTTGCATGGATGAACATTAAAATGTTTTCAAAGATAACTTGGTAGGCAAAGAGTTTTGCACCAACCTTAATTCTTTGATCCATTCGAATATACTTAGCGATTACATCATATCATAATAGTATGATGTCAATTGGACCTCAAGAACCACCTTCTTGAATACGATTCTAGAAGAGGTAGTATATTTTATATTCACCTGTGGGTTCGTAGATCCTAACTATCCTAAGTAATTTGCAAGCTTAAGAGGATGTCTTAAGTAAGCACTAAAGAGTTGGAATTGGTGTGTCAATCATGTCATAAAATATTTCTCGATATCTCGATGAATTATGTTTATACATGAAGTTTAGTGGGAGTAATATGGTTTTCATCAGTCTTATATGTGGAGACATATTGATCATTTTAGATGATGGAAGATTTTGGAGAAGTAGAATACATCTTTTAGATATCTGGATTTATGGAGATAAATCTAAAAGGATATTAGCATTGAGTCAAAATTCTTATATTGATAAGATCTTTGACTAGTTCAAGGAAGTTGAACACAGCATAATTGAGTCCTTTTGCTTCCGCTGCGGGATCAATTATATACGCTGTGATAATATAACTCAATCCGAACATTTCGCATGCTTTTGATGTATGACGAATCATTTGCAATCAAATCAAGTAAGAGTCACTTGATAGCCATAAAGAACATCTTTAGTACTTGCGAAGGACTAAAAGATATGTTACATGTGTTTGGAGTTTAAAATGAGTTGCGTGTAAGGGTTACACAGACTTCAGTTTCCAAACTGATCAAAGTGATTTGAAATCACGAGCTGGCTGTGTTTTATAGAAGATTTATCTGTTGGAAGAGTTCCAAGCAGAAAAGACTATTGGAAAGGTTCCAAGTAGGAGTGACATTTTAAAATATAAATGTTATGTATCCGCTGGAAATGTTCCAGACAGTTTATCATTGCGGATTTCACAACGGAAATGGAGTACATTGCGTCATATGATGATGCATATGAAGGTAGCTTGGATTGGACTATATTGGAGGGACTAGAAGTAGTTCCTGTAGTTGTATATCCTATCCCATGATACTGGTAAAACAGTGGGAGCTACATTCAGGCCAAGAGTCCTAAGTCTAGATTCAAACCTAGACGTGTACTCATAAAGTTTTATGTAATATGAGATTACGTAGACAAAGAGAAATAGCAATCAGAACGATGGGAAAGATGCAAGTATTGCTAATCCATTAGCCATGCTTTTTGCAGGCTGAACATGATAGTCATGTCATTTCAATGGGGATTGAAATATGTACCTGAATTGCTAAAGATTATAAGATATGAAATTATTGATAGCGTAACAATTTTTCCAAATATTTCATAATCGCATTCATTGTTAGAGTTTCATTAAAAACTCCTATATTTAGTTTGACTAAATTTTAATACTTTGTTTATCCGAATTGGTTGAAAGAAAGGTTGAACCCAATTCAAGTGAACAGGACGAACTTAGTATTTTGTCCTTAGTCACTCAATGCCACCGCCTCGCAAGTAACACAACATTTGACGGCCCGGGTCGAAATCAACGCAAAGCCGTTCGCCCTCCCAACACGTTTTCCCGATCGTATGCCCACTACACATGCAATTAAAGAAGCAGTAAGTTTGTAGTAGGTGTCCCTCCACAATAGTGGCGCCACATATAAATCTTATTAAGGAATATAATTGGGGATATTTTATTGACTATATATATGAATTAGTCAGTTATTAACGTAAATCAATAACGGTTGGCTGACTGAGTTTGACGTTCATTGTCGTTTGAGACGGCGGTGAATAAATGAATACCTTCGGTCACACCTACAGGATGAAATCCAAATAGTAACTAATTATTTGTATACGCTACAGTTAATTAGTACATTACATATATTCGATATGTACGAGAGTTAATTATTAGAAATTGAGTTAAGAACTCAAATTCGATTAAACTTATTTTTCAATTATGCGCTAATTGACTAATAAATTTATATCTTATTTTAATACGATTAAATAAGATTTAACTTAGTAATTAATCGTTAAATTACTAAATTAGTTGAGGTTTTGAGATAGAGGTAATTAGTTAATTATATTTACCAGGAGTTGTAAAATAAATTAACCATGCATTGTGGGACCCATTATATATTGATATAATGGTAAAATATTACTTAAAATGTTAAGTACATATTATTTATTTAATTGAGTCATATAATTGTTATATGATCAAATTAACACTTAATTATACAAGATAATTAACCATATGATCAATAAGTATTTGTGAGACAAATATCAAAAAAATCAAAATGGATCCAACTAGGCCTAAATGGCCGGTTATGTTGTAGTTCAAAGGTGATGATTTTTGTTCTTGTTTTTACTCTTTAGTTACTTATTGAAAGTGACATAACAAGTAGTAAACAATCATCATCTTTTCTACAACACTCCACTCTAATGCATGTGATCAAATTGAACAAAATAATAGTCCAATTGTGGACTACATGATCCGGCCAAATGGCCTTTAAAATGAGCATTTTGTGTTCATTTTTCTACTTACTTCATTTTGTGCAATTGTTATACTTCTTTCTAAAATCCTTCTTCTCACTAAAACTCTCATATACTAATATTTACTAAGTATTACTAGTGTAGTAATATAGTCATAATATTAGTAGTATTATATCTATCTTGTTATCTAGTTAATAATAAGGGTAGATTATTTGGTGTCATCTTGGTGCAACTTGAAGGAGGTCTTCTAGTTTGGAGATTTCTGTGTTCATCCATATTTTAGCTCAAGAACAACAAGAAGGAGTTCTTGTTGTGCCCTTATTATTTTCCATATCAATGTGAGGAAATTTTCTTCTCTTATATAAATGTCTTTATATTTGCATGCATGTTACATAGATCATTATAAACTAAATTAATAAGTAATTTAGTAAATAATTAGAGGAGTCTAATTAAGGTCTATGGACTTTCAGTAAGGATACATCCCAGTTCCGACATTCCAGTCTTACGAACGTGGAGGTAGCCAAGGGAATGAGAGTACAAAGCACATAGGAAATTAGTGCTCAAACCGTAACATTTGTAAAAACCGACTCAACAAGGGACATACCAAAAACCGTCACAAAACATGCGAATAGGGAATTACATAAATTTAACTATGATAAAAATGAATCAATAAATGATACATAAGCATTAGAACAAGTTTATGAAGCATAATAAATAAGAAACATAGATCTCCTCTCGAAACAACATGTTTGGAAACCAACTAAAACAAGGGTCCAGTTCAAACGGTCATAACTAGAGTTCTAGGCATTAAAATGCAGAAATTCTAAATGGAGGTGATAGCTTATCTTCTTACGGTTCCAACGGTAGGTCACAAGCCCAAAACAAGCATGTAACGAAGGAGATATGATCATTTTACGAAAAGGAGTCAGTGCAGTGAAACTGCAGTCGTCACGACTGTGACTTGTATGTCACGCTCGTGACATGAGTTTCACGACTGTGACTTACATTTCACGCTCGTGAAATGTCTGTTACACAAGGGTATTTGGTGAGCCTCTCATTTCACGCTCGTGACATGAGTTTCACGACCGTGACTTGGGTCAATACATCTTCATTTTGTTCTAAACTCAACCATGGCTTCCCCAAAATAGATCCACACACAAGTTTAACAACGACGAGTGATTGAAACCAACAACATATGCACGAAATCATCACTTCAACACTTATGAATATTAACCAACTTCAATTATCATCATTCATCATCAATTCTCATTATCAATTATCAACTAACAACAACTATCATCAACAACCCAATTCTTATGATTACTAATCTTATTCTAAATACGATTACTAACATAGAAAACACATTAAAAACACGTAAATGATATCGAGTAACCCTTCACCGTTACCTTTATGCGTCTTTAAACGATTTTTATGCCTTCCTCCACTAGATAGTAATCTTTGGCGGGCTCTAGAAAGTCTCCACCTAAACAAAGACGACAAAAGATGAATATAATTCACCTTTGAGAAAGACGGATAAATTGAAAAGTGAGAAAGTCGGTAATTTTATTACCAATACGGATAGAGGAAGATGAGAGGGAAGGAATAAGACGAACCTTAGTGAATTTAAGCGAGTAACGAAGGAGTAGCGATGATTCTAAGATGGATCAAATATGGAGGCTAAGGATTTGGGGTTTCTTGGTGAGGAAGAAGAAGAAGATTGAGTTGTGAGAGAGTTAGGTTATGAGGGAGTATATGAAGAGTAAGTGGAAAAAGTCAAGGAAAAAGTCAATAACGTCTTAAGACGTAATTTACTTGAAATCTCGCGTAAAGTCTAAATACGAACTCGGAAATTCTAAATTAGACACGGAAAATTTAATTCTAAACTAAAACTAAATTTCGCTGAAAAGTATCCGTAAAATATTTTTACTATAAAAATAGGGTACATTTACGGGTGTGACAGAGGTCCCACGACGTACCCTACACAGTCCTACATAACTTTGGGGCCCTACTTGGCGTGCCAAAGCCCTTCCGAGTCAAGGCAAGCTGAACCGAGAAGGATAATTGAAGTCACTAGTGTGAGTAATAGAGGGAAGATCACGTCGCGGGCTTGACATGCATCTCATGTTCCTGAGATGTCTTCACAAAGGCGGCCTTCTCGAGATAAACACGTCACGGGCGTGACTCTATGCTAGCTGATGTGGCAAGCATCTCACGGCCATGACTCCCATCTCACGGTCGTGACTTAGCTCCCAGAAACGAGACTACTACTGCCCAACATGTCACGGCCGTGAGATGCATCTTACGGTTCTGACATGCAATCTCACGGCCGTGAACCCCCTATCACGCCAGTTACTTCACCGCACCCAGTTGTCTTTCCAAAGCCCGTCTCACCTCCTTTTGTAAACCTATAAATACCCCCTCTTATGTAATTAGAGGGCACGAAACCCTAGACTTAGATTAGTTAGATTAGATCAGAATATTCCTTTAATTAGTTTAATCTTTCTTCAAATTCCTCCTTAATTAGTTATAGATCTAGTCTTGTAATCGGGTTTTCTTGAGTTTATATGGAAGATTGGTGACAAAGTCTTCTCCTTTATTCAATATTTCCTCTTTATTTATGTTAATCTCATTCTTTAATTAGTTGGTAACTTTCCTAATCCCTTTTATTCTCTTGTTATCTTTACTTTATTTCACTACTTTCTTGTTTTAGTTTATTATGTCTTGTCTTAATTTCTCATCTTATTTCTCCATATTTCTCAAGTTAAGTAGTGAGTAGTGATTAGTCCAGGATTAGTGGGGGATAATTGGTGTTAATGAGGATTAATCTTTGTTTGCCGGGTTGATTTGTTGATTAATTGTTTTTCTTCCAACTTATGCACACCACTTGTTTGATGAAACGCTTGCTTGACAAACTTGCATAATTCATGTTTGTTTTACATTTCCGTAAGATCAAAAGCCTCGAAATATGTTAGGACTTGCTTATAGTTGGTATATCGATCTAGTGTACGCGAGAGCTAGCTTGGTTCGGTATATGTTAGGGATTCTATGATCGAGAGCCTCAATCCACCACGCCCAAGTTTGACTAACCATTGACTATGAAACCGACTAACTAGAACCCGAACTACCCATTTGAACACATCGATCCTAGAATTTAGTTTATTGTTTGTCATTTGATTATCTTAGTTTAAATTTATTTTCATGTGCTTACATTTACCTTATGTTCTCAGTTTAGCATTAAACCCATTTAAATTGTGACTTTGTGTAGAGTTGAGACTTGTTTATGTGACCTATTAGCATCGCTCGTCCCTGTGGTTTATATATAAATATCTTGATTTGGGAGTGACGATTTTTCCCTTATCATATAAGTTGTTTTCTCTTGATATTTTGGATGAATTGGGATTTGGAAAAGTCCGGAAAAACCATTCGAAAAACAAAAGTAAGAGTGTTGGGCAAGCCTTTCAAGCATTTGATCTATAAAGGTAAATGGGAAATGATCTTTCCTAGTGGCTTTGTTGAGGCGTCGGTAATCTATGCATATACGCCAACCGCTGGTCACTCTAGTGATTATTAGCTTATCATTTACATCTGACATTACCGTAATTCCCCCATTTTTGGGCACAACATGCACCGGGCTCAACCATCTGCTATCCGAAATGTGGTAAACTATGTTAGCATCATAAAGTCTCAACACTTCTTCCCTAACTACTTTTTTCATAGTAGGATTGAGGCATCGCTGGGGTACTACCGAAGATGCACTCTCATCATCCAAAAGGATGCGGTGTGTACAAAATGAGGGATAATACCCTTAATATCGTCAATTTTGTACCCAATGACACCCATGTACTTTTTCAAAACTTCAAGCAACTTAGAAATTTCATTGTCATTGAGTGCGCTACTCACAAAAACCGGGAATGTATGATAGGGGCCTAAAAATGCATGCTTTAAAGAAGAAGGAAAAGGTTTCAACTCCACTTGAGGAGGCGTGGAAATATCCTCTTTTCTACCATTAATTTCTAAGCTTTCAAACTTTTTGTTGGGATCTTCCTTGATGGTGGCATCCCAAGCTTTGGCAACCTCAAATTGCTCTTTACAGTCTTCTTCTTGGCCACTAACAAAACCCTGCCAAAGGTCATCATTCTTCATCGATTTCCTATCAACACATTCCTCTATGACATCAATCATATAGCATGACTTTCCACTTGAAGGTTCCCACATGGTTTTGTTCAATGAGAACTCCATCTTATCATCCTCCACTTGAAGCGAGAGCTTCTCATTTTTTTGTTGGAGTAAGTGTCCTCCACAATAGTGCATTTATATAATAAATCTCATTTGGAATATACGTGGCATGATTAATATATTTTGATACTCCACGTCAGTTGATTAACGTAAATCGGTAACGCTTGGCTGACTGGAGTTTGACGTTATTGTCGTATGACGGAGGTAATCAACTGATCCCTTTAGGTCACACCTATAAGATGAGACCCAAATAGAATACTAATTATTTGTATACGATACAGTTTAATTAGAGCATTACATATATTTGATATGTACGTTTAGTTACGAGAGTTATTTATTGGAAATTGAGTTGCGAACTCATTCCACTTAAGTTTATTAGTAAATTATACGATAACTGACTGAATAAATTTTACGTCTTATTTTAATACGATTAAATAAGATTTAATTTAATGATTAATCGTTAATTCATTAAATTAGTTGAGGTTATGCATATATTTTGAGGTAGAGGTAATTAGTTAATTATATTTACAAAGAGTTGTAAAATAAATTAACTGGACATTGTGGGACCCATTATATATTGATATAATGGTTAAATATCACTTAAAAGTTGAGTGTATATTGATTATTAATTTCAGTCATATAATTGTTATAAGATCAAATTAACACTTAATTATACAAGATAATTAGCCATATGATTAATAAGTATTTGTGGGACAAATATCAAAAATCAAAATGGTCCATAATGGACACATGGGCACCGGTTTGTGCATGTGAAAAATGGCATGATTATTGTTCTATTTTATGTCCACAATTCACTTGGTGATTGTGACATTACATGATAACACTAATCATCAATACCATACTTGCACTCTACATATTTGCATGAGAAGAAATTATCAAAATTAGAGGCCACATGGAGCATATAGGTGCCGGCCAAAGAGCCTTCATAAGGGCAATTGTTGTTCATTTTTGGTTCACTTCATTTTGGTGTTTTATTCTCACATCTCTCTAAAATCCTCAACTTCTCTCTAAAACACACATGCAAACTAATATTCTCTACCATATTACTAGTGTAGTAATACAATAATATTAGTAGTATTTATCTTACTTATTATCTAGTTAATAATAAGGTAAGATTATTTGGGTTTAATCTTGGGTGCAACAAGAAGGAGACCTTCTACTTTGGAGGTTGTTTTATGGAGGATCATCCATTATTTTCATGCTCAAGAACAATAAGAAAAGAGTTTCTTATTGTGCCCATTTTGCCGAAATTTTCCAATGTAAGAAAATTTCATCTTATCTTTATATTTATGCTTTTATATTTGCATGCATGATAACTAGATCCTAAATCATTAAGTTAATGTAATTTAATGAACTAATTAGAGGAGTCTAATTAGAGGTCTAGGACTTTCATTTTTTACATCAATTAAGGAACCCCCCCCCCCCCCCCCCCCCCCCCCCCCCCCCCCCCCCCCCCGTGGCAAGACAAGGGCGGGAGGGTTTTGAATACCTTTAAGCCACGATTCAATTGAAAGTATTATACAAAACAACATAATAAATAAGATAAATCGTTACATACCTTCTAGCGTAGCGGAATAATAATAAGAAGTACGTAATTTGTAACACCCGTAAAAGTACCCTATTTTTATAGTGAAAATATTTTACGGATACTTTTCAGTGAATTTAAGTTTTAATTTAGAATTTAATGTTCCGAGTCGAAATTAGAATTTCCGAGTTCATATTTGGAATTTCCGTGAGATTCCATGTGAATCCCAACTTAAGGCGACTTTGACTTTTGTTGACTTTTTCCTTATACATATCATACTACCACTTAACCTATTTCTTCACAACTCAAACACAACACTTACTTCATCACTAAGAAACCATCAAAACCCTTGCCTCCATTTTGATCCATTCTTAGAATCATCGTATCTCATTCGTTTCTTGCTCAAATTCACGTAAGTTCGTCTTATTCTTCCCCTCTTAGCTTCCTCTATTCGTTTTGGTAATAAAATTACCGTCTTTCTCGCTTTTCAATTTATCCGTCTTTCTCAAAGGTGAATTATATTCATCTTTTGGTCGTCTTTGTTTAGGTGGAGACTAGGAAGGCTTAGAAATCGATTGAAGACGCGAAAAGGTAACGGTGAAGGGTTACTCGATATCATTTACGTGTTTTACATGCTTTATATGTTAGAATTCGTATTTAGAATACGATTAGAAAGCTTAGGATTCATGTTATTGATAATGATTGTTGTTAGTTGATGAGTGTTGATGATGTATAATGATTGTTGATAATTATTAGAAGTGAATTATGAGAATTGAAATGAATTGAGCAAGTGAAGAAGGCTCTCGGGTGAACTGGGGTTCCCAGCCAAGTGACCGGCCGCCGGTCTGCCCACCGGCTGAGAACACATCAGTAGGAACTTTGGAATTTTTGGGTAGTGATGGTCGTGGCCGGGTGCCCGGCCGCCGGTCTCCAGACCGGCCTGGAACACACTGCTCTGTTTTCTATGATTTTTAGATTTTAACTTGATGCGCGATTCGGGGTACCGGCCGCCGGTCCCCTTACCGGCCGGCACTACGGCTGTATATTTTTCCTATGATTCCTAAAACTTGTAATTTATAATAGTTCGCATGATTCGTTTATCGTATAATTTTACGTAGTGACTTATAATATTAATGTTTTGGATATATGATATTTCATTCGCTTGTATCACATGTTTTGTGACGGTTTTTGGTATGTCCCACTTTGAGTCGGCTTTTACAAATGATACGGTTTGAGCACTATTTTGTCTTGTGCTTTGTACTCTCATTCCCTTGGCTACCTCCACGTTCGTAAGGCTGGAATGTCAAAACGGGGAGGTATCCTACTGCTTAATTGCATGTGTTAGTGGGCATACGACGACGTTGTTGGGAGGCGAACGCTTTGCGTTGATCGACCCGGCCGTCAAATGTTGTGTACTTGCGAGGTGGTGTTATTTTCATGTAGCGTACCGCTTGTTATGTGGCTCGAGCTCTTTTCCGCCTCTTTCGTGAATTATTCTACCGAATTTGGGGTACTCGGCGTCATTTGATTGACCGAGTCTTGGATGCGAAACGTTTATCGCATGTCGAACTGGAAAATGCGATTCCGGGATTCTGGCCAGATTTAGACTAGGATCGGATATTTATATCGTCGTCCTACCGAAGGAAATTAGTGCACATATACGAAATGAATTGAATCGTGTATGCGTTCGGAAAATGTTTTTCTCCCGTGGATGCCTTTAATCATACTGCCATGTACCCACGGTGCTATGGCTTTTCATTTACCGCGAGTTGTTTGTCGTCTTTGTGTCCGTTGTCCGTGAATGCGTGAATTTCATGATTGATTATTCATGGTCTTTGCCATGACTCGGCATTGTAATGTAATTGGTACGTTTGAATGGATAAATAATATGTTGGATTTATTTGGTGATCATCGCTGAACTTGGGCTGTGTTTGTTTTGTCGAGTCATCAATCTTATCAAACTTATACGCTAACGGTGAGATGCAAGCCCTAGTGAGCGTATTCGGTTGCCTAAGAGTGTCTTTCCCCGAGTCTTGAATAACATGATGGTTTCGGATTTGATTTCCATATGCTCTTATCATTATTTATCGAATTGCCTATCTATTCTTATCGTATCTCCCATGTATATCTATATATGCATGATTTTACTTTTGTATTTCCTTCTATGTACGTTTAATGTGATATGGCTGGGAGAACCCGGAGTTACTCCCCACTGATTGTGGCGTTCATGTTTTTCATGGATGAACAGGTTGCTAGCATGGATGGCTTTTTGCTTATGATAGTTTGGGTTCGGGATGAGCTAGCGGGCGTTGTCCCTGGAAGATTCACCCTTTGACGATTTTAGATAGTTGTTAATAACTTTGTCTTTTGTTAACCCTTTGAGAGACTACGTCTCTTGTGGTATTTTTATTTAGTTTGTAATATTTTGACACTCCTCGTATTTTTGTATCTTGCATGTATAAAGGTTTTTTAAAATACCGTATTTCCGCTATATAATTCACATGCTTGTATGTTTTATTTTCCGCATTCGCGAGGGTTGTCACAGTTGGTATCAGAGCTTTATCGCTCCCGACGCACACACGTGAACCCTAAACTTAAACTACTTGACCTTGAAATAATAAATGAGAGATGGGTAGAAATTAAAGACTTTACTTGGTAGTCTTTGGTGTACTTGATGTTTGTTAGGTTCTAATTTGTTTGTTAATTGTGTTGAGTGATGTTATGTTTGTTTGTATCTACCGTTTTGAGGTGGATCATGTGTTACCTAGAAGAAGTATCCTCTACCGAAGATTTAAAGACTGACAAGCCTAATTGAAGTGTATTTCTTCCTCATCGATGTTTTCTCTCGTCCTTAATGTATCATGCTCTCTTCCATCGATCTAAGTGCTTCTTCATCATCTAACTTCTTTTTCCCTTGGAAATTACTCTTGTTACCTTCCTCCTCTTTATCAATTTGTACCATCAACTTCCTTATGTGACCTTTTATGGACACATACCCTTTTGTTTGTGGTATATTATACTTGGTCGGAAGAACTTTGAATTTTGTGGAATATTAGTGTTTGTTAGAATGAATTTTGTGATTTGAGGAAAATGGTGTAGATCTAAATTCACCCTATATTGATGATTGGTTGTAACTCTAAGGAAAGGTAGTAAGATAAGTTTAATGATTTTAATGTATAAATGCTTGTCATGACTTGTGTGTAAATAGTTCATGATATTCGATGGTGTAAGGTTGAATGAGTTGACTATGACTTCTTAACTCATTAGTAATTTAGTCTTTTGGACTTAAAAGTTTAATATTGTTTTGAAGACCATGCTTATGATATGTCTAATTGGTGTAAACGAGAAGCTTTAAATGATATCTTGAGGTGAGAAATACTTTTGAGGTTAAGCGACTTCTTGTGCATGGTTTCCTATTGTGTGTTTGTGGGTATAGGCTTGGTGGAAGAGCATTTGGCTATAGTTCTTGGATTTAAAGATATGATCTTATCTTATGGTATCGGAGACTCGTTTGAAGTAGTACGGTTTCGGTAAGTTGAACCATATTACTTGAGGATTATAGATATGAGCGAGATTTGATGATGTGAGCTATGATGGAAATACCTTGGGACGTTAATGATGATGTTTGACTTGAGGTTGTAATTTGTTAATAATGAACTCGTGGGCTATATGATGTTGATAATGACGTTTTGTTCGGTGTTCTACATTGTGGCCGTAGGAGTTGAAAAGAGATTAGTACGGAAAATTCCTTATGGGTTCTTCGGTTTTTGAAACCTTTGGGAATGTGTCAAATTATGGAGTTGAGAGAATGTTACTATGCTTGAGTTGCAATTCCGCAATTGGGAATCCGTGTGATATGAAAGGATGGATGAATTGGGTTGTATTCGATTTATCAAATCTAGGTGTACCTTACTTTGATGATTGTACGTGGTATGATGGTCCCTTGTAAGAGGCCTTTGTAAAGGAATAATTAAGTTGTTTTACTATCGCCTTAAGTTTGAAAGGAGAAATTTTGTGGATTAAACCTTAAACCATTACCCGTGCCATTGTCCATTTTCATTTCCATTCTTGAATGTTTTTGTCAAGATTGATCTTTAAGAAATCGCATGCTCGTATCCTCTTTCTTACTCGGATAGCTTCATAACTTTACCATCTGCTTTGTCTCTTCCTTGACCTCGTTATTTTCAGCGCCCCTCTCTTTTAATCTCGTGCCTTATTTATTCTTGTGTTCTCCTTGAAATTCCTTATCGTTTCCTATCTCGTTGCTCCTGCATCTTTTCTCTAATGGATTGGGTATTCCATTTGTAAGGCTCAGAGAATAAGTGTAATGTATTTTGGAATTCTTAGGTTAGAATATGTGTTTTTGGATTGAGCAAGTTTCAGGTTGTATTTGATCATGGAAAATAGGACTTAAGCTGGAGGATGAATCCTAATAGTGATAATACATCTTCTCCTAGTAGTTTTGGATTTGGAGCTTGGTACTCTAGTGTTATTTTGAGAATTTAGTTAATCATGATAATAGTTCGTTGTTGTTGGGTACTATATCGGTTGCTTGGTATGTCATTTGGGAATTAGATGTCTCTAATTGGTGGATTCTAAAAGAGACTTTGCTTTAGGGTAATTGAGTTGGTACCCAAAGTTTGAGGAGTTTTGTCATAAATGAAAATCGATTCATTTTGAGTTTTAGATGATCTAAATGATTTGAATGGTTGTCTGATTTCCAAGTGATTGGTCATTTGTGGTTTGGAATTAGTAATTCTCTTTTATTCTTAAGGAACCGTAGTTTGCTAATGTGACTATTTATATATGAGGCTTCGAGCGTAGTAATGATCGAATTAAGGATGTTAGGGCGTATTAAAAAATTCTTATAAGCGATAATGGATTGTGGGTTTTCCCTTGTCGTGAGTCTTTGGATGAGTCTAGTTGGATCTTCGATAATTATGTTTGGTTGCGTGGATTGTGTTTTGATTTTCGAGGATGAGAAAGTTCATTGTAAATTTAGGATAATGAGTTTGAAGTAAATTGCACTAAAGGATTTCATGGTAAGTCCTTTACTTTGTGGTTGTTAGCGATCATGTTTCCATAGATAAATATTTGTTGGTAGTTTCTAGTAAGAGTTTTGATGAAATTAAGAAGATTAGAGTGCGTAATAAATCTTTCATGTGGATTGTTAGTTGTGGAGTCTACCGTGCCGATGGACCTTAGTAGATTCTAATTGGATTCGAATAATTGGGAGTTGTTACTCGAAGTTTCGTGATTATGGAATAGTTTTGTAGGATTTCTGATGATTGAAAATGATGAGTTGCAAATTGGGTAAATTGCCTTCTCTTGAGGATTTGGTTTATTAGTAGAGTTAGTGATGTCGAATTCTTGTAGATCTTCTTGCCGACTTTATCTTGATATTCCTACCCCTGAGAATTCGATTTCTTTTGTTTTTGCGTGTTTTGTATATATTTTGTTACCCTGAATTGTGTGTGAATTGTGCGAGTCGCTCTATGTACGTGTAATGTCTTGTTATTTGATTTTATCTCTGATAAAACTTTCAAATTTCCATATTATATTTCAAATTTAACGTTCAAAGAAGTCTAAAGATGGTTTGTGTACCCTCTTTTTGGAGAAAATGGATTTCTTTTGCTTTTATATTTGGATTTTGCGTTTGGTTGGATGTTTGCACTTGTTATTGGAGACGTGTGATAACTAGTCCTGCACTTACTAACGTTGTTTTAAATTTCGATTTCACTATTTCGACATTGCTTTGATTTGGATAATTAGAGTTCTCGTTCGAGACGAGCATTCTTGAGATCCGTAAGTAAGTTTCGCACTTATGAAAAATTTCCTTAAACCGTTTTCGAGAAGAACATCATTTCATAAATATTTTTCCCTTATAAAAGTTTTCATATTAATTTTGAAAACCGATTCTTGTCTTTGATACTTTTGTTTCCTACTCTCAAGTTTCGAGGACGAAACTTTTTAAAAGGAGGGGTGATTGTAACACCCGTAAAAGTACCCTATTTTTATAGTGAAAATATTTTACGGATACTTTTCAGTGAATTTAAGTTTTAATTTAGAATTTAATGTTCCGAGTCGAAATTAGAATTTCCGAGTTCATATTTGGAATTTCCGCGAGATTCCATGTGAATCCCGTCTTAAGGCGACTTTGATTTTTGTTGACTTTTTCCTTATACATATCATACTACCACTTAACCTATTTCTTCACAACTCAAACACAACACTTACTTCATCACTAAGAAACCATCAAAGCCCTTGCCTCCATTTTGATCCATTCTTAGAATCATCGTATCTCATTCGTTTCTTGCTCAAATTCACGTAAGTTCGTCTTATTCTTCCCCTCTTAACTTCCTCTATTCGTTTTGGTAATAAAATTACCGTCTTTCTCGCTTTTCAATTTATCCGTCTTTCTCAAAGGTGAATTATATTCATCTTTTGGTCGTCTTTGTTTAGGTGAATTACCGCTATATAATTCACATGCTTGTTTGTTTTATATTTCCGCATTCGCGAGGGTTGTCACAGTTGGTATCAGAGCTTTGCCGCTCCCGACGCACACACGTGAACCCTAACTTAAACTACTTGACCTTGAAATAATAAATGAGAGTTGGGTAGAAGTTAAGGACTTTACTTGGTAGTCTATTTGTTTATGCTAATTGATAGGAGTAACTTAAGTTGTTTTTGTTTCTTATGAAGATGGTTAGACCGCGTTTAGCTGAGAATGTCATGATGGAGGCTCTTGCTCAAGTGCTGAAAAATCAGCAGGATGCCGCTTTAGCTAATGCCAACCAAGTTCCCCCTAGAAGGGAGGACAACCATCAAGGTGGCTATGCTTGGGTGGCGGGTCAAATTGCAAGGAGTAAGATCGTGCCTTATGGTGGAGAGCCGGATCCTACGGAGCTATCCGACTGGTTCCGTGAGATGGAAAAGCAGTTTGATCTTTACAAAGTCCGGGAAGAGGATAAAGTGAGGATTGCAAAGCACTTTCTAGTGCGGGAAGCCGACAACTGGTGGGCTATCACAAGTGCCACCGCAACTCTTGAAGAGGACTTCAACTGGGCTTGCTTTAAGGCTCTTGTGGAGTGTAGGTTTTATCCCAAAGAGCTTAAACAACAAAGGCTCAAAGAGTTCATAGATTTTAAACAAGGCAACCTATCGGCTCAAGATTTTACGACGGAGTTTAATAAGCTCGCTCACTTTGCGCCGAGGCTTATTCGTGATGATGAAGACCGTGCATTCTATTATCGTAACAAGTTGAATGCCGTGCTTCAAAGTAAAGTGAGAAGGGGTACCGCATCCTTTGGAGATCTCTATGATGATGCTTTGTGGGCCGAGAATTCAATGAGGGCTATTAGAGATGAAGCTTCAATGAATAATCCCTCTCCTTCTTATGCTCCTACGCCGAATGCTTTTGGGAAGAGACCGTTTATTCCGTCTCCTTCTAATTTCGATGCTAGCAAGAGGATATTTAATCCTTCTTCCAATGCCTATTCAAGGAATCCTGCTCCTTTCATTCCTAGAGCTACTTCAAATGTGGCTCATAGGCCTTATACTCCTCAAGCTCAAACTCAAGGTCGTCAATGTAATCGGTGTAGACTCCCACACCACCCCGGTGTCTCTTGTACCAACCGACCTTATCTTTGCTACTTTTGTCAAAAGGGTGGTCATCGTTATGAAGATTGCCCCGACCGAAAGTTGCCCCCTCCTCCTGCTAAACCTAAGGGTTCTATCTTTGTCATGAGCCGTGCTGAAGCTAATGCTCATCCAGAGATCGTGACTGGTAGGTTCACATCCTTAGATCAATTTCGTTTTCCTTTTCCGCATTCATCTTTTCCATCAGATCGTAGTCCTTGTATGATGCCTCCTAACGTTCATAGTTTCATGTTCGTCTTCCATAATCTCTTGTGAGGTAGTTTTCTCTTTAGCTAATGTAAGGAGTTAGTGATTGTGTTTTGATGGTGTACTAAATATGGTACCTACCCACCCTATGGAGCTAGATTCATGTTTAACTGACTATAAGGAATTGAGGATAAGTAGGTGGAACCTCTCTTGGTGATTTTAGACTTTGAATCTTGATATTGTAATATCACCTTGTGAATCGAATAGATCGTAATGATATTGTTGTTGTTAAGGATTAGAGTGGTTGCTTTAAACATTACTTAAGAATTTATTGTCCTTATGTGTTGGACCCTAATGGGAATAAATACTTTGTGGAATTTGGAGTGGATGACACAACTTGAGGAATCTTGTCATAAGCGAAAACCGTTGTATTGGGAGTTTTGAAAGAACTAAATAAATTGATGAACGGTCGCATTGCTCTATGAATGGCAAAAGTTAAGTGAAATGAGATTATGAGACAAATCTCTTTTGAGGTTTTGTGATTCAACTTTTGAGGAGGAGAAGGTTCATTGTTAATAATCTAAGATAGAGAGTTTTGGAATAAAATGGATCAAAGGATTTCATGGTAAGTCTCTTTTACCTTATGGTTGTTAGTGATCATGTCTCCCTAGATATAAATATTTTGGTTGATGGTTTCTAACAAGGGTTTTGATGAAGCTAAGAAGATTAGAGTACGTAATGAAATTTTCATGTGGGTTTTTAGTTATGGAGTCTACCGTACCGATGGACCTTAGAAGATTCTAATTGAATTTTAATAATTGGGAGTTGTTACTCGAAGTGTCATGTTTATGAAATAATTTGGTAGGAATCTGATGATTTAAAATGTTGAGGATATATTGCACTCTCTTGAGGACTAGATTACTGGTGCAGTTAGTGTTGTCGAGTTACGATCGACATTTGAATTTTCATAGATGGAAGATAGTATTGTGGTTCATTCCTCTCCTTTCCCTCAAATTGATCCTTACTAAATCCGCTACCTTTCAATCCCTTCCCTTTTTAGTCCATTTTACTCGTTTGGTCGTACCTCTTAGTATCACGAATTATGATTTCGATGTTCGAGTCGCTCTACGTTCGTGTAATGTCTTGTTATTTGATTTTATCTTTGATAAAACTTTCAAATTTCCATATTATATTTCTAATTTAACGTTTCAAAGAAGTTTAAAGATGGTTTGTGTACCCTCTTTTTGGAGAAAATGGATTTCTTTTACTTTTATACTTGGATTTTGCGTTTGGTTGGATGTTTGCACTTGTTATTGGAGACGTCTGATAACTAGTCCTGCACTTACTAACGTTTGTTTGATTTTCGATTTCACTATTTCGATATTGTTTTGATTTTTGGATAATTAGAGTTCTTGTTCGCGACGAGCATTCTTGTGATCCGTAAATAAGTTTCGCACTTATGAAAAATTTTCTTAAACCGTTTCTAGAAGAACATCATTTCATAAATGTTTTCCCTTGTAAATGTTTTCGTGTTGATTTTGTAAACCTATTCTTGTCCTTGATACTTTTGTTTTCTACCCTCAAGTTTCGAGGACGAAACTTTTTAAAAGGAGGGGTGATTGTAACACCCGGAAATGTACCCTATTTTTCTAGTGAAAATATTTTACGGATACTTTTCAGCAAATTTAAGTTTTAATATAGAATTTTATGTTCCGAGTCTAATTTAGAATTTCCGAGTTCGTATTTGGAATTTCCGCGAGATTCCATGAGAATCCCGTCTTAAGGCGACTTTGACTTTTCCTGACTTTTGAGTCGTCTTTGACTTTTTCTGACTTTTGAGTCGTCTTTGACTTTTCCTGACTTTTGAGTCGAGTGGACTTTTATTTGACTTTGGTCGAGTTTGACCGTTTTTCTTGACTTTTGAGTCGAGGTGACTTTCTTGAATTTAAGTAGTTCTTTGACTTTTCTTGAATTTTAAGTCGTCTTTGAATTTTCTTGACGTTTGAACCGTCTTTGACTTTTTCGTGCTGACTTTTTACTTCATATACTCCACTCAACCTAAATCTTCATAATTTCAACACACTCAACTTTAATTCTTTCTCTAAGAAAACCCAATAAAACCTTGACCTCCATTTTAAATCGTCTTTTTAAAATAGCAGATCTTCTTCTTCGTGCTCAAATTCACGTAAGTTCGTGCTATTCTTCACCTCTCATCTCCTCTATCTCGTATTGTTAATAAAATTTACCGTCTTTCTTCGTTTTTAAATTATTCCGTCTTTCTCAAGATGAATTTTATTCATCTTTTATTACCGATTTGTCGGTGGAGAACTATAGGAAGGTTAGTAATCGATAAAAGACGCTTAAAGGGGTAACGGTGAAGGGTTACTCGGATATCATTTACGTGTTTACATGATTCCATGTTAGAATTGTTTTGGAATACAATTAGAAAAAACTTAGAAGAAAATTATGATTTTGAGGATGACCTGTTGTTTGAGTTGATGATTTTTGA
>JAIUZE010071201.1:0-35420 GCA_022085475.1 Heliosperma pusillum | reverse complement strand
GATGTGTATCTAGCTAACTAGATGTATGTATCTAGCAACCTTAAAGGAGCGTATCTTTCTAACTAGCTAAGGTATGTATCTAGCAACTTAAAGAGATGTATCTAATTAGTTAGATGTATGTGTCTAACAACTTGAAAGAACATATCTTTTTAACTAGCTAAATGTATGTATTTAGAAACTTCAAGAAATGTATCTAGTAACTTAGAAAAATGTATCTCGCTGGCTAGATGTATGTATCTAGCATCCTAAAGAGGTTTATCTAAATTTTTCTACTGTTCCTTGACCAATTTCACAATAATGAGGACTCATAAGCTCCTAGTAGAGACTTAATTCCAATTAAACAAGACACTATCCCTCTTCTCTTTTTAATAGTGACAAGAATTACACTGTCAAACTATGGTTCCTTCATCTATATAAGGAAAATAATAACTGAAATAAAGCATGGATTAGTCAAAAAATGAACCCATCATATCTATATAAAAGTAAACAAGCCAATTTCACAATAATGACGAATTAAAGTTTAAACTTCAGAGGCGAAATTTTAAGATTGAAAGGCCAAACTCGGTAGTGTGACCATATGAACTACTTAGATTCACATATTACACTTCGGAAACACACGTCCACTCTTCCAGGTACACCTCCCCTCATCTTAACCAGACCAACCACAAACTCGTCGATAACCATATATGTCGCACAACAACAACTCGTCGTTAACACACATGATGCCACACATCACGCATCACCGGAGTCAGCAACCGAGTCATCTCCGGCAAAAATCTTACCTTTTATTCCTGTAGATCTAATTTGCCAGAGAATTGATAAAGATGGCAGTATAAATATGGAGGTGGAAGGTAGTCGTCGGCCTGAGAGTCGCGGTGGTGACCGCCTGATCGGAGTAAGGGTGAGCAGTTGTAAAGGGAGAAAAATGAAGGATTGACAAAATCGATTAGACAAGCGACGGCGCGTAAGGATTGTTGTCGGAGCTGCACAAGCATCTAGGCTACTCGCCGGCGTCGTTGGTGTTTGCCGGCGTCGTTGGTGTTTGCCTGCGACGACAACCACTGGGAATGTGAGTGCGAGAGGATAAGAGGGAAGTTGTGGTAGGATTTGTGGAAAGTATTTAGACATTCAGAGGAGTAGCTGGAGTTTTAGGAGTCGTTAGATCTATTTTAATCTTAGGGTTAATATTGAGTTCGTAAGTTCGCATTGAACTTTTAGTTCGTACAGGATCCTAATTCTATATATATATATATATACACGAGCGGGTTCCCGTGCAAACTTAAGTTCGGTACGAACTGTACGAACTAGTCAGATACACCTTTCACTACTACCAAATACATATGCCCTTACTGCTAGATACATAAGATATACATGTATCCAGTAGTATTTAGACATGTATCCCGTAGTATTCATGAATGTATCTACCCCCAGCTACGAGCTAACACCATTGCCACCGACCACCAACCACCTTACCACTACCCATCATGACAAACCACCGACCTACCACTGTAAATATCCCACAGTCACCGGAACACTGCTATAAGAAACGCTGCAAACATCACTGGCTGTTTGGCCGTAACGACAACACCAAACATCGCCGGCCACACTAGAAAACACCGATGACATTACTGTCTATCAAAGAAAATGCCGACCACATCACCAGCCTGCCCAGAAAACGCTCAGCATTTCCGCGACCACCATAGAATACCAAATCTGGACAATCAACGTTTTTTTCTCCCGTAACTGACTTCAATCGACTTTTTTTTATAAAAATGTATTTTAAATCGTATATCTATGAAAAAGGAAGGAGATTTTTGAAAAAATAAACACACTTATAACCATTTCTGGAAAATTCGAGTCTTATTGAGTGGATTGTGTACGAAATCGACCCTAGTTGTGGTGAGCAAGAGGCTGGCGACGAGATATGACGGAGAAATAAATAGACGAAGAGGGAGTTTGAGTACAGCAGGCGAGGTACCTCTGGTGGTTCACCGACGATGTTTATGCCGGAGCTCCGACGGTGATATGTGGGTAGTGGTAGGATGATGGTGTTACTGTTGGTTGAAAATTAGGAGGCACAAAAATAACACCAGCTATTGTTCTCATTTACGTTTCCCAAATTTCTAAAAATATTCTCTCTCTACCAAACCCCCAAAAAAAAACTAAAAATCTTTCTCATTCAACATGAAATCTGCTCATATCGATTGAAAATCAAAATCAACAAGCTTTTTATTATCAATCTCACTTCTTGGAAACAAAATGAAGAGGCAAATCGTTCTTTTCGATTGTTCATATTATTTGCATCAATTAAATGTGTTCATAGTGTATGATTTGTTAAATCGCGATTATTGATGCACGATTCATAAACTGTTTTGTGTTATATCGTTATCTTATATTGTTTATTGTTTACTATATGTGTTTATAATGTTCGTAAAAAAAAATAGGGTTAATGATTTGTAGAAACTGATTAATTGAAATTCGATTTTCTTTTGCTTGCCTTCTGATTTTCGTGTAAAAATTATTGTTGTTGTTGTTGTTGTTGTTGTTGTTGTTGTTGTTGTTGTTGTTGTTGTTGTTGTTGTTGTTGTTGTTGTTCTTCTTCTTCTTCTTCTTCTTCTTCTTCTTGATTGATATGATTCAATTGTTAGTTGATTCTCTTTAATTTAGATTTCGTTTTCATCAAAAAGTTAGGGTTCATGTTTCACTCAAATTGAGTAATTGATTTTTCATCAAGAAACTATGTTTGATTTGTGTGTGTTCATATTTTGTTGTCGATTGCAGTGTTTGTGCGAAAAGTTAGGTTTCTAACCTGTACTTATGTTCGTGAAAATTGGGGTAAAGGTGATGGTCACCTTTCGTAGCATACTCGAGATATGTTACTGTAATAGCGTTACTATAACATTATTACTGCATGATAGAGATGAACTTGAAATACTGTTATAACATTATATATTCTTGTGTGTTAATCCAATTAAACTTGATTGCGTCACATTGTAATAAACTCACAAATGATGTTACTGTAATATTATTACTCCAATATCGTTACTGTAAAATTATCAGTGATGTACCACACCTTTCGCACAATTTAGTTATTAATGGTTCAATGTTTGTTTTGAATGTCAGAAAACTTAAAGATGAAGGTTTGAGAAATCAACCAACACAAAAAGGCTTGCATGGAAGATAAGCGTGAAGAAGGCAGCGCTATTGAAGTTGAAATGCTAGTTGAGATTATTAACATTGTTGTCATATTTTGATGTGTGATTATGTATCGTTATTGTAAACGTTTCACATTATTGTAATGTACTGATGCCAAACATTTTAGCATAATAGAAACACCTGAGCGGTTCGGTATTCACTTGACTTTTGTTGATGAAATGAATCAACTAGAATTGGAACTTTTACAATTGTTCCCGTGTTACTTTGATGAATCAATGATGTTACAGTATCCTCGTTAATCTAACATTGTTACTTTAATGAGTAAATGATGTTACAGTACCACTATGGCAATTCATCATTAACAGCTACCAAAAAAATAAATAAAGAGGAATACACACCATTCTATAATAAACTAAATTAACGAAATTGTGTGGACCACACACATAATAAGTCATATTAGATTCTATGACCATTTAAAAGGTTCACAATACGATCTTAAATAAATAGGCTATATGGGATTTGAACCCATACCTATGTGCAGACTTGCACATCGCTCTCCCATTTGAGCTAATAGCCTTTAAACGAATTATTCGAACTTTTAAAAGAAATGAATAATAATAAAAGGCATTGTCCTTCTATTAATCCTGAAAAATGAAGAGGATTCTTTAACGCAAGGCCAACAAGTTCCCCATTACTGTAACACATTAAAGCGTTAGTGTAACACATTAAACTGTTACTGTAACACGATCATAACCATTACCATCAAATATACAATGTTGTACAACATTTCGATTTCAGTTCAATATTTCAGTTTCAGTTCACATGTTACTGTATTATTGTTACAGTAACAATATTACAGTAATAATGTTACACTACATGTCGAATATATTTACAGCGGTTAGCTTAGCTCATCGCCGCTGCATACCTCCAATTTTTCCTAAAAACAGGTCCATTTATAAATTTCACAATATCATAACCTTAACTTTTTGTCAAACATTATGAACACATACATAAATCCGAAATCGAACAATGTAAACATGAGATTATAATACGATTTAAAAATTCATATAATCTCAAATTATTACATAAATCAATCGTAAATTAACAAAGCACAAATTAAAATTGCTGCTCAATTTCACCATGAAATAACCCTAATTTTTTGTAAAATTACTATGAACATTACAATCGACATTAATAGCATGAACAATCGACAATAACAATATGAACACATACAATATCAGATTGAATATCAAAATCTTACATAATTTTGCATAACTTTCAATCAAATCGTACATAAAATCATACGTTGAATTCGAAAATCAACGAGAAATCACCAGAAATCGATTGAAATTATGCAATCAATCGAATATTCAGTTATGCGAGTTCGATTGAAATCTTCAATTGAATGATTGGAAGGAATTTATGTTACAGGAGAACGATAAAATCGTCATTCTAAGTTGAAAATCCATTAAATAAAATCGAAGTTAATTAAAATCGTTTGTTGTAATTGAATAAGAATTTCGAAAGAAAGTAAAACTAACCTTGAAATTGATTGAAGTTAAGCGATCGAAGTGCGAAATCAGATTTTAATTGAACAACTTTGATTGATTGAATAGTAATTGCAAAAATCGTGGATGAACTGCAAAACGCATGTATTTATTTGGAAAATGCCAGAATTGGGGGAAAAAATTAGGGTTCTAGAGAAAATGTGATTATAGAGAGAGAGAGAGAGAGACAAGAAAGAGAAAGTTTCATTCAGTTATGTGGTACAACTGTTGTAAATTAAGGGTTTTTATATGTCAATTAAGAATTAATCTCATCCCTTGATTTGTGTAATATCTAATGGTGGAGATTCACGGGACGTACTCACCTAAGATATGTGGACTCACCAGATGCAATTTCTATATATATGTATGTATATATATATATATATATATATATATATATATATATATATATATATATATAGAGAGAGAGAGAGAGAGAGAGAGAGAGAGAGAGAAGAGATCATGCGAGTCCGCTAAACATTGAGTCCTTTTTGTGACCATTGGATGAGGGAGATGGATAGTTGAGATTGATACTCCTAAATGGTCATTAATACCAGTATCTCTCTAGTTTTCACTAATTAATCACTAATCTACCCTAATTCAATATATAAGCTTTTCCTCTCAACTACTTCTCTCTCATCTCACACAATATCTATCATCTCATCTCTCTCTAAAACCCTAATAAATTCAAAATCTCAAAATAATACTCATCCTTCATTCAACCCAACCACCACCACCCAACCACCACCAAAAACGGCACACACTACCACAAAAAAACTAGATCTGAAAATAAAAAAGAAATCCCACCACCACCTATCTCCTCCCCTGCCACCTCCACGCCGCCTGCCAGACCACACACCCGCATGCACCAGACCACCACCAGACCGCCTTCTATCCACCGACCACCCTAGCCTCACTCACCACCATGTCGCCCCTGCCGCGCCGCCCCCTGTCGTCCTATGTCGCCCCTGTCGTCCCCCTGCCACCGCCCTGCCGGCTGCTGCCCCCTGTCGTCACTCCGTCGTCCTCCCCGGCCTCCTCCTCCTCTCTTCTTCTTCTTCTCTTTTTTTTTTTCTTTTTTTTCTTTTTCCTTAGTTTTTTTTTTCACAATTTATGTTTTTTTAGATCTATTTTTTTATTTTTCAAATTTCTATGTTACTAATTTATTTTCCAGATTCAAAACCACCATTTTTTTCAACTTTTTATGTTTGTTATAAATGGTTAAATTTACACAATAAATGAATAAAGTTACACAATAATGTTTTTTTTTGTTTTGTTGGTAGTGTTTGAAGTTACATTACTATGGACTAAAGTTACACATTTATGGTTTAAAGTGACATTTTAAATTTGATTTTTTTTTCAGATCTGAAAATTTTATGTTTTTTCCTTTTTTTTTATATATATCTGTAACTTCAGTGGTTGGGATGGTTTCTTTTTTTGTATTAAAGTAACTCAAAATGACCTTAAAGGTTACACTAGTTGATATTAATAAAGTAACACACATTATTTATATTGTTTTTTTTTGTGACTGAAGTTACACTTTTTGTGACTGAAGTTACACTTTTTGTGACTGAAGTTACACTTTTTTTGACTAAAGTTACACAATTAATAGTTATATAACTGAAGTTATATAGGTTTGGATTGAAGTTACATAGGTTTGGACTGAAGTTACATAGGTTTGAATTGAAGTTACACTAGCTTGGACTGAAGTTACATTAAGAAAGACTAAAGCATAAAGTTACACTATAAATGACTAAAGTTACACAATTAATAGTTGAAGTTTCACTAATAACGGATAATGTTACCCTCATAAAAATGTTTAAATCATATTTTGGGTTAAAGTTACACAAATAAGGGATGGAGTTACACTCATAATGATTGAAGTTATACCTATAAAAAAGGTAAAATCAAATAAATTTGTCTTAAAGTTACATAAATTCAATTTTAAACGGTCAAAATCACATTTTGGTTGAAAATGACACAAATAAGGGCTGAAGTTACACTCGTAATGACTGAAGTTACACTCATAAAAATGTTAAAATCACATGAACTTGTCTTGCAGTTTCATAAATTCAAATTTATGTAGTCGAAATCAAATTTTAGTTTGAAGTTACATAAATAAAGGTTGAAATTACACTCATAATGACTGAATTTACATTCATAAAAAGGCTAAAATCACATAAACTTGTCTTGAAATTTCATAAATTCAAATTTATGTAGTCGAAATCACATTTTAGTTTGAAGTTACATAAATAATCACTACAAGAATTCTTGTTTCAGGCGACTGATACAAGTAGTCGCCAATTTGGCGACTGAAAATAGAATCGGGCGACTGAAAATAGTCGCCAAATTGGCGACTGAAACAATCTTCAGATTTTTATCAAAAAAACACGGGCGACTGAAATCAGTCGCCAAATTAGCGACTGATAAGCCATTTGGCGACTACCATATCAATCGCCAATTTGGGTAGTATTCCAGAATTCGCAAATCAGTCGAAGGGTACTTTACTCATTTCTTCTTCAAAAAACCGAAAACCCCTATTCCCTCTACAAAATAGCCACCACCACTACTCCACTCCCTCAACCACCACTCCGACCACCACTCCGACACTAGCACCACCGGATCTTTGTGCTCTCTTTCTTCTTGTGTTGCTTTGTTTCTTCTAATTGGTGAAGGTATATTTGTTCTAATTTCAATCCTTCAATTAATTTAGTTTGTTTGTTTAATTTGTGATTTCTACTTGTATTTAGTTGATTTTATATGTTTATATAAACATTTGTGATGATTATTGGTTTAGATGTTAAATGTTTGTTGTAATTTGAATCCTTAGATTAATTGGGGGTTTTTGATTAGTGGTAGTGTTGTTGATATTATTAGTGTTGTTAGTATTAATTTTGTTGGTATTGTTAATTTTGATTTGGGTTAGTGTTGTTAGTAATGGGGTTTTGATAATTTTCATGATTTGTGTTAGTGTTGGTAGTATAGGGGTTTTGGTTAGTGTTTTTTTATTAGTTTTAGTATGTTAATAATATTAGTGTTATTAGTATTATTTTGTTAGTATTGATAATTTTGATTTGTGTTAGTGTATTTCGTATTAAGGTTTTGATAAATATGATTGTTTGTGTTAGTGTTGTTAATATTTGGGGTTTTGATTAGTGTTAGTATTTTTTGTACTTGTTGTGTGGGTTAATGTTTAGATTAAAATGAAGAGATTGGAGCGTACATGGATGTACGAAGAAAGACTTGATAAGAAAAGACGTCCTACCGCTAGATTTATAAAGGGGGTTGCCGAGTTTATTGAATTTGCTAAACAACAAGACGAGTATGATTTAGTAGTACAGAAACTTAGGTGTCCTTGTATTAAATGCAAAAACATGAAATATCTACATGACATTGAGGTTCAAGAACATCTTTATACAAACGGGTTTTGTCCAAACTACTACAATTGGATTTCTCATGGAGAATCATATTTTTCACTTCCCGAACAATCTCAAATCCCACAAAATGAGAACCCATATAGAGATATGGTAGTTGATGCATTTGAGTCTAATATTTTCAATAATGATCATATACCAATGAGTGAAGAAGAACCACACCCACAAGCAAAAGCCTTTTTTGATATGTTAAAGGCGAGTGAAAAACCATTATATGAAGGGAGCAAAATGTCATTGTTAGAAGCCGCCTCTAGGATAGTAACTTTGAAATGTGAGTACAATTTGCCATTTACTTGTGTTGATGGCATTGCTTCTTTGATTGAGGATGTTATCCCCGATAATAATGTCATGACCCGATCATTCTACAATACCAAAAAAGTAGTGAAAGGTCTACAACTTCCGCATTACAAGATTGATGCATGTCCCGATGGATGTATGCTCTTTTGGAAGGATGATGCTTTGCTTGACAAGTGTAGTAAATGTGAAAAGGCTAGATATAAGACAATTGATGGAAGTATTGTCTTGAAGGGTAAAAAGAGAAAGAATGAAAAAAAGAGAGGTGAAAAGAGTAAGAAACCAATACCCGAAAATCCCGTAACTTACTTTCCTCTAGCTCCTAGACTTCAAAGAATGTTTGCTACCAAAAACATTGTCGAGGAAATGAGATGGCACAAGGAAAATCCTCGTACTCTGGGAAAGATGTGTCATCCGAGTGATGAAGAGGAATGGAAGCGGTTTGATATGCCTTACCCCGACTTTGCTGAGGACCCGTAATGTGCGACTTGGCCTTTGTACGGATGGTTTTGCTCCATTTGGCCAGTTTGGTAGAAAGTACTCTTCTTGGCCCGTAATGGTCACTTCATACAACTTACCACCTTGGTTATGTATTAACAAACAATTCATCTTCTTGTCACTAATTATTCCTGGTCCTGATAATCCAAAAACCGCCTTAGATGTTTATTTGCAACCTTTGGTGGAAGAATTGAAACAATTGTAGGAAGTAGGTGTGCAAACATATGATGTGTCTTTAAAGCAAAATTTTCAACTAAGAGCTTCATTGTTGTGGACCATTAATGATTTTCCCGCCTACGGTATGCTATCTGGATGGTCTACCGCGGGAAAAAAGGCATGTCCTTGTTGCATGTACTAAAGCAAAGCATTTTTGCTTCCTTGTTCCCACAAAGTGAGTTGGTTTGATTGTCATAGACAATTCTTACCGGAGGGGCATGCCTTTAGGAGTAACAAAAAAGCTTTCAGAAAAGGTAAAGTGGAGCGGAATCATGCTTTAGATCGACTTCCGGGGGATAAGGTGTGGGATATGGTTTGTGATTTGTCACGTACTATTGATTGTACTAAAGCAGAGATGGATGAGCTGAAGAAGAAGAAAATTGGTTGGTTTAAAAGAAGCATTTTTTGGGATCTTCCTTATTGGAAGACGATGTTAATTAGGCACAATTTGGATGTAATGCATACAGAAAAGAATTTCTTTGAGCAACTGATTCACACGATTAAGGATGTAAAGGGAAAGACTTGTGATACTGTTAAATCACGAGAAGATTTGAAGACAATTTGTCATCGTCCCAAACTTCACATTCGTAGCGACGAGTCTAAGCCAAAATCTATTTTTACACTTGACAAAGCTCAAAGAAAGGTATTATGTAAGTGGTTAAGAAAGTTAAAATTTCCTGACGGATATGCATCCGATTTTAGTCGATGTGTTGATATGAAGGAGCTAAAGTTGCAAGGCTTGAAAAGTCATGATTGTCATATCTTCATGGAACGATTATTACCTGTATCTTTGAGACATCTCCTCCCCACTCCTGTGTGGAATGCAATTGTTGAGATAAGTCAATTTTTTCGAGATTTATGTTCGTCTTCAATATGTGTTGATGACATGATTCGTCTTGAGGAGCAAATACCAGAGATATTGTGTAAGTTCGAGATGATATTTCCTCCATCATTTTTTAATTCCATGGAGCATGTACCGATACATTTGCCTTACGAAGCCAAAGTTGGAGGCCCCGTCCAATATAGGTGGATGTATCCATTTGAAAGGTAAGATCACTAAGTAGTAATTAAATTATAATTATTATCGTACTATCTCTTTAATTGATTTAATATTTATATACTAGTCTTAACAACTATTAATCCCTTCAATTATTGAATAGGTTTCTTAATCACGTGAAGAAGAAAATTGGTAACAAAGCTCGGGTTGAAGGTTCAATATGTAATGCGTATTTAACGGAAGAGATTGCAAATTTTTGCTCTCTTTACTTTGAAAAACATATTGAAACCAAAGCAAAAAACTTGAGTGTTGATAAAGCGGATGAACTTGAGACAAGTTTACCCGAGTTTTTCCAAATGCATGATGATGAGGGTTGTTCATCAATTGGGGGAACAAGATATTTGGATGACAAAGAATATGATCGTGCTCACCTTTACGTTCTTTCTAATTGTGAGATTCTGGAATCATATGAAACGGAGTTTGTGAATGATTTCATTAAAGCACATCCTAATGTGAATAGAGATGATGTTTGGAGTAACCATGAGGATCAATTTGCAGCATGGTTTCGGAACCATGTAATTGAGTTAAATATCCAAGATGATTTGATAAGGACTTTGGCCTTTGGTCCTTCACGAATGGTTAAAACGTGGAATCGTTACTCGGTCAACGGATTTAATTTCCATACATTCAACTACGGTAAGAATAAGGCTAGGTGCAATTATGGTGTTACTATTTCTTCTCTTGATGACAACGAATACTATGGTATAGTTGAGGATATCTTTGAGTTGAGCTATAATGGGCGTGACGTTCTTATAATACTGTCTTATTTAAGTGTGAATGGAAGGATAACTCTGTGGCCGGTATGAAAGTTCATGAACGTTATAAAATCGTCGAAGTGAATCATACCCGGACATACTCAAAGTATGATCCATTTATACTCGCACATCAAGCCAATCAAGTATATTTCGCTTCTTATCCAAGCACGAAGAATGATCGAAATCAAAAGCAGTGGTGTGCAATCTTTAAGACAAAAGCACGCTCACAAGTAGATACAACTTTTTTTCAAGAAGAAATAGTATCTAGCGGGTTTATGTTGTCTCCACCTGATGAGGACATTTATGAGAATGTAAATGAAGAGGGTGAGGATTTAGAAAACGAGGATGGTGATGGTCAAGTTGACGGTGATGGTGGTGGTGATAGTGATAATGATAATGAATCAAATGGTGATGATGATGATGACGAATTTGATGATGATAATGATTAATTGGGTAAAGATATATTTATATATATTTTAATTAAGTTTTTTATGTTATTTGATGTTTTTTTTTATGTTATTAACAGTTTCTGTTTATGTTTGTTTTTTATGTTATTAACCGTTTCTAACAATTTGAATATTTGTGTAATTGTAGATGGCAGGAGGTCGAGGTAGACAACGTGGCGGCGGTTCAAACAGACGCCGTAGTACTTCTTCAGTCGACGAGGAGGAGATGAAGGTTATTGATCAGCAGAGTCCGGTGGTCGAGGAATCGACCAATGACGATGAGTCCTCGGATCAGACATCGGAGACGATCCAGTTCACCCCGGAAGGGAAGATGATACTTGATCCCGCGGGTTTTTGGTAAGACAACGACCAATGTCTTTAATTTATTATTTTATAATTATATTACATTATTTAACATAAATGCATACTATTCCATAATTTATTTTTCAGGTTTTCGTCTCAAAAGGTTGTACGCGGTTGTACTCAAAGTACAAAGATGAAGATGACGGGGGTTGCTCCTACTTGTTGGACAAAGGCTACCTCTACACAAAAAGAGGAATGGTTCAATAATTTTAGGGTATATTATTTTTGTTTATATTTTGTTATATTATTATAGTTTTCAATTAATAATTTATTTTACTAATACTTACCTTTTAAATTGTAGAAAATATTTGACTGACCGGCCAAATTAGAGTATATTGTACGTCAAAGGTACAATGAGACATGCATTAGACGGTTAAGGGACAACATGTATAAGGTTGTCAAGAGGAAGAAGGAGCCGGAGCATATGAGAGGTATTTAATTGTTTTTGTTATTTGTGTATAGTTATAATTTAACACATTTTATCATATTTTATAATACTTATTTAACTTGTAGGTGGTGCATATGAAGATATGCTTAAATATCGTGAAACTCCGGAGTTTCAGGCTAGGTCGGCCCAAGCATCCAAAAATAAAAAAGGAGGAAAGAAAGATGGAAAGGCTGAGCCGTCACATCACGCAGGATCTCGATCTTTCCTGGACCTAGTTTTGGGTGTAATAATTTTCACTTTTTCCTCCATTTGAAAATTATAACTTAAATTCTTTTTATTATTAAAATCTTATTATACAAGTATTTAATTTCTTCTTTTAGAAGGGTAAGAAGAAAAAAGCTAACACGCCCACGACTCCGGAGCTCTTCCTTAACACCCATTCCCGATTCCAAGACAATAGAAGATATTGGATAAAACCAAAAGATAAGGAATTATATGTAAGTTTCAAACCATTTTTGGATTTTTACAATAAGTTCATTTTTTTGAATGTTTAACAAATTTTGTAGCTATTTTTAATAACAATGTTTATATTTTGTAGGAATCCTTTTTGGCCGAGAAAGTTAGGCAACCCGACAAGTCCGATAACGAGATTTGGTTCGACTTGGTAAAGGGTTTCAAGAAGGGGAATATCTACGGGATTGGGTCGGCTAAGGACGTATTTTACGAAACTCCAAGGGGAAGAATGACGTCCAGCTCAAAACAAACCTACGAGCCGGGAGTCGTGGGAAAACTCCAAGCCCAACTTAACGAAGAAAGAAAAAAAAACGCGGAAAGGGATGAGGAATTAAGGATAATGAAAGAAAAATTCAAGGCTTGGGAAAGCAGGTTCGACAACTGCAACCAAGGTCCGCCTCCCTTTCGGCGAGATTATGATGAAGGCAATGGAGGTGGTGGTATGCAAGCCGAACCCAATATGACCCTTGGCTTCTGATATTAGTTTAGAAACTTGTGACTTGTGCTTGTTTAAACTTGGTTTGTTAACGTTTAATAAGATTTGTAAACTTGAAACAATTTTCTTGATCTATATGAGGATGTTGGTTTCACATCGTGTTTTTGTAAATGTGTGAAATTATGGTTGTTTTTTAGTATACTTGCAGGTATGGTATGGTAACGAAATGGCAGGATGAAAACATAATTTTTCTTGCAATATCACAGGTTTTTTGGCGACTGAAATGTTCATTTGGCGACTACTTTCAGTTGCCAAACCCCCTGTATTTTTGCAAATTAAAAGGCCTTTTGGCGACTGAAATCAGTCGCCAAATTGGCGACTGAAGGCTGTAGTGGTCGCCAAATTGGCGACTGATGGCGACTGAAATCAGTCGCCAATTTGGCGACTACATCACCTATCAGTCGCCAATTTGGGCGACTGATTTCAGTCGCCATTTCGCCATTTTGGCGACCCTTTTTTCAGTCGCCAAATTTGGCGACTGAAATTAGTCGGCCGAATTTTTTTTGGCGACTAATGACTGCGACTGGTTCTTGGCGACTGATTTCAGTCGCCAAATTTATTTTAGCGACTGAAATTAGTCGCCAATATCAGTCGCCTGAATGTTGTTTTCTTGTAGTGAATGGATGAAGTGACACTCGTAATGACTGAAGTTACACTCATAAAAAGTCTAAAATCACATAAACTTGTCTTGAAATTTCATAAATTCAAATTTATATAGTCGAAATCACATTTTAGTTTGAAGTTACACAAATAAGTGCTGAAGTTACACTCATAAATTTAAGAAACTCAAAAGTGCTCAAAAGTGATTAACTAAAGGCTAGAGAGAGAAAGTTAATTAATTAGTTTATAGCTAATTGATTAGTGTTAAGTGTGTTTTTGTCTCTACAATCACATCCATTCATCTCCCTCATCCAATGGCTAGGATGAGGACTCATGGATTCAAAAAAATGGTGGACTCACAAGAACCTATATATATATATATATAAATATATATATATATATATAATATATATATATATATATATATATATATATATATAAATAGAGAGAAGAGATCATGTAAGTCCACCTTATTTCTTTGAGTCCATGAGTCCTCATCCAAGCCCTTGAATCAAGAAGATGAGATGCTAGGATTAAAACAAAATGAAAGGCCTAGATTATGAGACACACACAATCCACTTTCATACAAACCCTAGTACAAATACCTTTCAATCCATCTTTTTATCTCATTTTCATCTTCACCCACTCTCTCTACCTCCCTTTTCTCTCATATTTCCTCTAAAAAAACCTAAAAAATACTCCCTTCTTCACACAGAAACAACCACCTCCACTGCCGACTGTCACGCTGCCGCCTCCATATCATGCCTCCGCCACCTCTTTGCCACACCGCCACCTCCCTGCCTCCCTCCTATCTACCCCACCTCATCTCTGCTCCACCTCCGTGCCTCCCACGACCTCCGCCTTCTGCCGCCACCTACCCTGCCGCCATCTACCCTTCGTTTCTTCTCAAACCTATCACAAAAAAAAATCCACTAACAACCTCTTTTACCACTACCAATCTAAAAACACTAGATCTAAAATAAACAAACAACCTCCTTGACTACCACCAAACTAAAATAAAATTAACCACCATAAAACAAAACAACCATCAACACCTCCACACACTAAATACAACAACTACCACAAAAAAAACAACCACCTCACTATTTTCCAGATCTAGAAAAAAAACCCACCACCACCTTAAAAAAACCAAAATTGAAAAGAAAAACGAGGCATAGCGGCTGTGTGGGTCCCCTGAGGGCGGTGGTTCGTGGGGGTGGACATGTGGTGGTGGCCATGGGGTCGGTGTGGTGGTCTCTTGGTTAGGGAATGATTCATCTATATTTTTTTTTACTTTCTAGATCTACTTTTATTTTTTCAAATTTACTTTTAATTTTTTTTGTTTTGATGATATTTTTCCTATATTTGTTTATTGATGGTGTTTTTGTACTGAAGTTATACTTTTTTGTACTGAAGTTACACTTTTTTGTACTGAAGTTAATCTATTTTGTACTGAAGTTACACTATTTTGTACTGAAATTACACTATTTTGTACTGAAATTACACTTTTTTGTACTGAAGTTACACTTTTTTTGTACTGAAGTTACACTTTTTTTGTACTGAAGTTACACTTTTTTGGACTGAAGTTACACTATTTTGGACTGAAGTCTGAAGTTACACTATTTTGGACTGAAGTTACACTATTTTAAACTGAAGTTACACTAAAAATAATTAAAGTTACGTAAACATGTCTTAAAAATACATTAATTTTGAAGTTACACCTGTAAGACTAAAGTTACTTTAATGATTAAAGTTACAGTATTAAGAATTGGAGTTACGACTAAAGTAAAAATGACTGAAGTTACTTAAACAATGACTAAAGTTGCCTAAATATGTCTTAAAGTTACACTATTAAATTTGACTAAAGTTACCTAAAAAATGACTAAAGTTACTCAAAAAATGACTAAAGTTACTCAAAAAATGACTAAAGTTAGGCTAAAATCATATAAATTATCAACTTGCCTAAATTCAAATTTAGATACTTGATATCACGTTTTGTTTCACAAATATGGGTTGAAGTTACACTCGTAATGACTGAAGTAACACGGATAAAAAGACTAAAATCACATAAATTTGTTTTAAAGTTAAATGAATTCAAATTTACATAGTCGAAATCACATTTTAGTTTGAAGTTATACAAATAATGGTTGAAGTTACACTTTTAATGGCTGAAGTTACAATCATAAAAATGCTAAAATAACATAAGTTTTTCTTAAAGTTACATAAATTCAAATTTATATAGTTGAAATCAAAATTTAGTTTGAAGTTTCACAAATATGGGTTGAAGTTACACTCGTAATGACTAAAGTTACACTGATAAAAATGCTAAAATCACATAAAGTTGTCTTAAAGTTACATAAATTCAAATTTTTATAGTCGAAATCACATTTTAGTTTGAAGTTACACAAATAATGGTTGAACTTACACCTGTAATAACTGAAGTTACACACATAAAAGGCTGAAATTACGAAAATTTATTTCAAAATGATATTCTTACAATATGAAAGTCATGTGTTGGTGGAATTCACTAAACCCCACTCATTTTAATATAATATTGTCCCTTCATCTTGTTCTCATCTTGTCCATTCATTTTTGTTCTAATCTTATCCATTCATCTTATTTTAATCTTGTCCATCCATCTCTTTCATCCAAAGGCCAAGATAAGGACTCATGGACTCAAAAAAAATGGTGGACTCATAAGAACCTATCTCTCTCTCTCTCTCTATATATATATATATATATATATATCTATATATTATATATCTATAGATAGCGAGAGAGAGAGAGAGAGAGAGAGAGAGAGAGAGAGAGAAAGAGAGAGAGAGAGAGAGAGAGAGAGAGAGAGACAGAGGGGCGGGATCTCGTGAGTTGAGTTCTTACGGTGAGTTGGTACTCACAAATCTAAGCCATTGGATTAAAGAAACCAACGGTAGAGATTTGATAAAAAAAGAAGCAAAGAAACAAAACTTGACATCAACAATACGGGCTCATCCATCTTCCCATGCCCATGGAGATTCTCTCAATTTGTATAAGAAAACAGTTAATCTCATGCATGGCATCCAATGGCGAATCAACGGAATCTTACTTCTTTTTCACCATTGACATGTGAATTCTTCCATCACGAACCAAATTATTTTATTCACTTATTATGTTTTGTCTAGTAATTTGATTCATAGGTTAGTTTTTCGTCATGTTTTGATTTAATTTCTGGACCAAAGACTGTTAATTTAATCTGATTTGCTTAAATATATAGCATAGAGATTCAACCTTTCCTATTTTATTTCTAATTGCTTGTTAATTGGGATGTTTATCATGTATTTGGATTGAAGTTAAATGTTTTTCAATACTTACTTGCAAATTAACTATTTCAATTTCAAGGTCAGTTGATTGATCAATCGTCGCAATTTAAATTTCAATTATTATTCGCTTTCATCAATTTTTATTGTTTTTTTACATTCAATTTCCATTTCTTACTTGCATTTCCAGGTAGTTTCTTGACAGTCTGAAATTTGCGAGCTGCACATTATTTTGCAGCCATTCCCTCTCTTTGTGGCCATGAGGCTCGTGTCTGCTCAAGCAAGCAAAAAGAAGCACTGAACTATCTCTTTCTCCACATTCCATTAGTGAGTGTCAGAATTCAATTCTTTTGGAAGTCTTTTACTTTTGTTTGGTGTGCAGATATTTTTGCCTTCTTTGCTATGTATGCTTGGAAGGTATGTCTAATCCAACTATGAATTCTTGCTGATATGCGTTTCTTTTGTTGTTTATTTGTTCAATTTTTTCAGTTATGATGGCTAAAGAGTTCAAAATAAGCTCCTGAATGTTTTTAATTAATTGCCTCCCTAAGTTGCTCTGATTTTTATGAGTCGAGGTTTGACTTAGAGTTCAGAAAGAATACACAGTGATATTGTCATGAAATCAGAGGTAGATACTAAAAAACCACAAATTACATGGATGCATTCAAGGTAGATAATGTAAATTTATATCTCATGGGCCACTAGTCCGGACTTGTTATCTAGAACTCATCATCATTTTGGTTACTCAATATAGCTTTGCTAGTACCTCATTCCATTAATCGATAATTTGAGGCCTCAACTTGGTCAATAAACATAATCATTGTCCTCATTATTTGTTTTTGTGGTGGAATTTTGGACTAGTAATATACCACTGTTTCTTTGCGATCATTTTTCCAATATTGCCAAACCTATTAGCTCAATTGGAAGAGCGTGTGCAATGCACGAGATATGGGTTCAATTCCCATATAGGTTATAATGTATTCTAAATGATGGTTTAAAAGGAAATCATAATTGCATACCCAATTTATTATAAAATGAATATAGGTTACTCCTTTGTTACTCCATTTATACCTTCAATTGCTCATTGTTACTCATGTGTCACACTATTCTTAATCTTGTGTTACACTTCATTGTTACCTCAAATTGCTCATTGTTACTCCATTGTTACTCTTGTTTTACCCCAGTGTTACTCCATTGTTACTCTTTGTTACTCTTACGTTATTCCTGTGTTACTCTATTGTTAGTCTTGTGTTATTCCATACCTAAAATTTCTCATTAATGTTACTCTTGTGTAAATCCATTGTTACGCCTGTGTTACTCCATTGTTACCTCCAATTGCTCATTATTACTGCATTGTTACTCTTGTTTTACTTCATTATTACCTCAAATTGATCATTGTTACTCTTGTGTTATTCCATTGCTAGCTTAAATTGCTCACTGATGTTACTTCTATGTTACTCTTGTGTTATTCCACTATTAGTCTCGGGTTACTCCATTGTTACCAATTTCTGATTGTTTACTCCATTATTATCACAAATTTCTCATTGTTACTCCTATGTTAATTCCATTGTATCATGTGTTATTCCACTATTACTTTATTGTTATCACGTGTTATTTCATTGTTACTCTATGTTATTCTAATGTTACATGTTATTCCAGTATATTGTTACTATATCGAAACACAAGGGAAATAGTAAAATGCTATACAAATTAACACTACAGTAACACTAGAGTAACACCACAATAACACTGCAATAACATCACATTAACACTTGAGTAACGCCACAATAACACTGTAGTAACATTGGAGTAACACCACGATAACACTGCAATAACATCAGAGTAACACCACAATAACACTGCAGTAACACCACAATAGCACTGCAATAACATCAGAGTAACACCACAATAACACTGTAGTAACACCACAATAACACTGCAATAACATCAGAGTAACACCACAATAACAATGCAGTAACACCACAATAACACTGCAATAACATCAGAGTAACACCACAATAACACTGCAATAACACCACAGTAACAATTGAGTAACACCAAAACAACATTGTAGTAACACCAGCGAAACTACAATAACACTACATTAACACTTGAGTAACACTACATCTATCTTTTATTTGGGAAGTCATAATGTCATACCAAGTTACGTACGCCACTCATGTTTGTGTAACGGTGAATAATAACATGCCTACACTTAGGTTCTATTATTGTTGCATTAACAAAAAGTGTAGTGTCATTATCATTTCCCCTTTATTCTTGTGTTATGTTGTGTTACTATTAATATAAATCTATTTTATTCTTGGATTAATCTTATGTTACTTTGTGTTATTCTTGTGTTCTTCTTATGTTACTCGTGCTACTCTTGTGAGACTCATGTTTTACTCTTATGCTACTCGATTATATGTACTTTGTGTTAACTTACTTTCTCAAGATCAACAATGAAGACAGTCCTTTCATCAGACTCCATGGAAATCCCAAAAGGGATAACAATCAAACTGAACGCCAAAATAATCCAGGTTGAAAGACCACGCGGTACACTGGTGCGTAACTTCAAGCATCTTAACCTTGATTTTCAACTAACTACTGACGATGATGGCAAAAGGATCCTAAAGATTGATGCTTGGTTTGGAAAGAGGAAGAACACTGCTGCCATCCGTACTGCTATTTCTCATGTTGAGAATTTGATAACTGGTGTTACTGATCGAGTTATGTCGCGGTCCCGATACAAAAATAATTACCCGCACTTAGGCTAACAACATAAGGAATGTAATTAGGGAAGTAGGGTGTCGATCCTCAGGGAGTACGTGTTAACTATTAATTGCTATGGATTGATTTTCATTGAAATTCGAGTCACTTGAGGTGGTTGTATAAGCTATTAACATAAAATAGAATGATAAGTATGTAAATGACGATATTTAAATGACAAATATGTAAATTGCAGAATGTAAAACTCAAAACAGAAGACTTACCCGATCGGGTTGTCACATACCCGATCGGGGAAGTTCTCTGATCCGAATGACAACAATTAAATTCTAACTATATGCGATATTTAAATGACTATATTAAAAGACTATCTAACTAAACTGATAAACTAGATAATAATAATAATGTAAACTATCTAAGAACGGAAATAGAAAGACAATAAAGTAAACTAACTAGATAATAATAATAAAGTAAACTATCTAAAACGGTAAGATAAACTAACTAATCAAATTGTAATAGTGAAAGAGAAATACATGTAAAACTAATTAAAAGTTTCATTGATACCAACATTAGAATTACTATGATTGTCTAGGCCTTGTAGCGGTATATTCCTTTCGGATTCGTACCGACCTTTTAGTGGGTCTTAACGTCCTCTCAGCATGGTTAAGTCACTAAACCCCTATTGGCAGTCCTAATCCCCATCCCAACTCTCGTTATAAAGATAGAAATTGACTAATACAAACATTTGTTTATGGCCACTAAACATAGTTATAGAATTTGGCACGACCAAAGGAAGAAACAACTAGATGGTTCAATTGGTATCTACTCTTCTTTTAATTCATTTAACTCGTAAATCATTTCAATATTACAACTCTATTTATTTTATTTACATACTGTTAATCTTACAATATTTTATCTAATTAATGTGATCATGTAATTAAGTAAATTAATAAGAAAAAGATGTAGGAAATTAGACTATGAAATATGAATACTAAAGTGATTATGATGATTATATTAATAATGATTCTAATGACAATGTTTAGGATTATATGATTAGGTAAAATGTAATGTGACATGCTAAACAATAGTTTGGTTTTAACTAGATTAAATTTAGATTGATTTCCTAACAATAACAATATGAAAACAATACTAATTAAATTAAAGTTCATGATGAGAATTGCATAGTAAAAGATAGAGAATTACCGAGTTTGGAATATGAATATATAAGAAAGAAAGTAAAGAACAAATATCCAATAACAAAAGCTAAGAAAACACTAGAGAAACACTAAGAAATAAACTAAAAACTTGTAAGAAAGAAATAAACTATGAAATGTGTTATTGTATAAAAAGATAAGTATATGATGATAAGATGATAATGGATAATTGGATCATAATTGTGTGTGATGATCATTGGCTTTTATAGGGCTGCATGGCTGCTGATCCCTCGTCCAATTCATACCCTAGTCAAAGCATTAATGCACTCATTTAAGCTCGGTTTGAAGAAGAGCTAAGTAACGTCCATTTGCAGAAATACCCGATCGGGTAAATGGTAATCCGATCGGGTAAGTGTGCAGGATGGATTCTTCCGTCTTTTCGTCTTAGGCACGGAATCCTATGCCTTGGTCTTGGTCAATGCAATACGGAATTGGGCTTGGGCTGATCTTCTTTTGACTTGGGTTGATGTTTTCTTTTGAGTTTCAAAGCCAAAGTCCAAGATAAATCCAATCGAGGAAGGATGTAGCGGAATCGTAATCAAATCGTGAACTGGCTATCATCAATTCCTTGAAAACTCGTATCCTAGTGCCTTTGCTCCATAAAGTAGGAAAATATAGCAAAACCGCTTCATTCCCTATAAAACGAGTCAAAACACGCAAAACAACTAGAATAGCAATATTAGCTCGTTAATCACTTAACAAAGTGCATAAATCGTATGGAAATCGAGCTAAAACGGGGGATAAATCAGTACAAAATATCACTTATCAAACTCCCCCAAGCTAAACACTTGCTTGTCCTCAAGCAAACATAACAATCATAACTAGGACAGGGGTAGCTAACAATGATCAATCTATCATACAAATCTCAAAAAGTAAGCTCTTACAAGTAGATGAATCATAAGCCCGTAGCAACAAGGGCGAAGGAAAATGCGAATCGTGGTTGAGATTTACATAACGGCGCATCATAGAAAATATTCTTTGGACCTTTTCAGCTCTTGCATGATCTTTTTGACAATGGACTCTTACGGTACACTCTTCACTCAAATTTTTGTAAAATAGGAAATATTGGTTCAAATTTGAAGTGACTCTCACATATCTACAACTTATAAGAATGTGCCCGCAGTCTAGTATGGTAGACAATCCAAAACCATTAAGTAGAACTAATCATGATCGAAATGTAATATAGGAAGCATTAGAAAAGTAAAGAAGAGGCTTGGGAAATTTGGGTAAGAAAGTGGACAAATGATTTTGGTCATGTGGAGCTTAAAGTTAAGCTAGTAATAACCAAATGCGTAGTGGATACTCAATCCAAATCATACCAATTCCCATCTACAAAAGTCAAAGCCAAAAGCATATTTAATAAACATGAAAAATCAAGTTACGACTTTCCATAATTTTTCTTTCTTTTCTTTTCATGGAAGCGTTTTTCCTTTTTTTTTTTTTTTCTTTTTTTTTTTTTTTTTTTCTTTTGAGCTTTCAATTTCATTCTTTTTTTTTTCATTTTTCAAAGCTCTTTTTTTTTTTTTTTCTTGTTTCACATCAGAATCCGGGAATCAGCAATCCCGAGACAAGTTCACACCAAATGGTGGCATTATCAGAACATCACAAAAGCACAGAACACCCCTACACATATAGTTGGTTACTAGCTCAACAAGGGTAGGCAAAATTATAATGTAGCTAGAGAAAGAAGGGTGTTTTTGCGAAAGGTGAACAAGAGATTGAATGGCTTCAAAATGTAATAAAAACCATACTTATGCGTTTTGATGTAACACAGACAATAAGGAGAAACTACTCACTCCTAAACTGGGATCGGGTTCAGATGTACCGACCACTGGAGGCTCTACCTTACAATATGAGTAGCTTGCCAAAGTCAAGATCAAGCTTAATTAAGTCCAAATGCAATTTTCTACCTACTGTGTACAAGACATCCCTATGAATGCACAATTCCTCATAATATAATGAAACATCATCTTATAAAAACTATAAAATGAGAAATGTAAGATGAAAATGATCTTTTCTTTTTGTGTTTTTTTTTTGATTTTTCCGATTTTTCAATAAAAACTAAAAAGAAACTAAGAAAATTAAAAGAAAATAAACTAAAAAGAAAACTAAAAATCTAAATGCAATCCTAAATGCAGTTCCTAAATGCAAATCCTCCCCCAAGCTAAAACTTCACATTGTCCTCAATGTGCAGACAATTATAACAGAAACAAACCGAGAAACGGCTGATAGCACATGGAACAGAGAAACGATATGAAATTCTAATGGGAAAAAGGGCTTAAAAGAAAAACTAAAAATGCGAAAAATAAAGAAAAGAAATAAAATTCTTACAAAATGTCTAGCCTCCCCCAAGCTAGTATAAACAAGGGGAGCTCATCATCTCATCACAAAGGCCACCAGCTACGGCCTCTCCTCTCAGAAGAAGGTGGCTCGGATGCGGATCCAGAAGCATCTGTATAGTAGGTATCATCTGCAGAATAATAACTACCACGAGAAGTAATGATCCCGGTTGGGTCGCTGGCTCCTAAGGACTGGTATTCTCCTACTTGGTGATCTCCAAAATCACCTCTATACCCCCCAAAACTCTTAACGCCATAGTCGGTTCCACAGTAATCCGGTCCGGTCGGCTGCACACCTGCATCATAAGTAGTACCATACCCCCCTTCGGGCCAAGTATAAAAAGACGGGTGTGGGCCCTCAGGTCTAATCACACCTTGCCTAACAAAGAGATCATAGATGGGGTGCAAAGCAAGCTGCTGGTCAGACTGAATTCTATTAACAGACAAGGTTAGGGCTTCAAACATGGCGGTCACATCGCCCGCAGCATGGGTCGAGTGAGAGGATGATCCTACCTCAGGGCGGCGGGATCTAAGCTGAACAGGGGGGGTCAATGGGGGTAATATCCCCAACAGGAAGGTAGTAAGTAGGTCGGGGTAAAATAGCCTCACCCTCCTGAAGTTGAGGACGCTGCCGAAGTAATGGAATTTGGTCTACCTCTTCGCTCAACTTGACCGAATCACGGCCAGCTATCCTCCAAATCATATGGGGGTGAGAGACTCGAAACCAGTTGAGCTGAACAAAATAAGCATAATCCAACCCATTTCCCATCTCGGTGGGAGGTGTAGTCAATGCCTGGAGGTCGGTGGTGGCTTGGTTAAAGCCACAAACTCGCATAGCAAGGTGAGTGATAAGACCTCCATAGACAATGGCAGTGTTCTTAGGATTAATAGCTTTGGTCAACTGAACAGCAAAATGATAAGGAATACTAATAGACCATGGTTCATCACCATTCACATTCAAAAATCCTCCTAACATTTCTAACTCCACTCGTCTCACCAAATGAGGCTCATTACGACCCAAGAAGGTCCATCCCATGAATCTTTGCCAGATTCTAATGGCGGGATGATGTATATGTTGGTGTGGGACATGGTCCCAACGAGAGAAAGGGTAAGTCGAAATAGCACTCCAAAGCAGGCTAATATCAAAGTCTTCCGGAGGTGAGGTAACAGTATCCTCAGTGGTGAGACCAAATTGTCGAGCAAAGTTCTCCAAGTTCATATTATAATCATCATTAAACAAGCGAAACTGAACTTGAGGCATGGTATTTCTATTTCTAGACCTATGCAACTCGAATGAGCTTAAGAATTCAAGGGTTAATTGAGGGTATGTCTCATAACTAAAGTTCATGCTAGCATTCATACCTAAGCCCCTAAATAACACTTTAACATGCTCATAAAGTTTCATATGCCTTAAAGAAGAAACATTGAGGAACTTGGTAGCCCTCATACCTTTGCTTTTAAGTATACACCAATTTTGCCATTGCTTGTGTGAACTAAATTCTACATCCGGAAAGTTAGTATCATGCATAGTATTTCCCTTATTTTCGGGTTGATCGTTTGCTTCAAGCATTTCTATATCTTCTTCTTGTGCTCTACTACTCTCTCCTTGAGTGGAGGTTCTTGCCCTCTTTGATTTTCTTAATGTAGGTGCCATTTTCTACAAATAACTAGTATTAAAACACTTCATTCATAAACATAAGTTGATAACATACATGTTAGAATACTAAGTTTTGAGCACAAATTCAAGCATAGTGACCTTAATGAAACATTCTCATGCTATCTTTTGAGCACAAATGGATGTTTTAAGCATAACAATATGTCACTAAGATGAGCAACATACACTTGAATCATGAATTTGGCTACTACCTAAGGGTACTAATGCTAAATTAACATGACAAGATCATAGGTTCATAGTATAAAGCATGAATTCAAGCATAATACTACCACTTAAGTAAAAGTTCTTAGCATATAGTAAAGATGAGTATCCTAAGGAGCATATGAGCATTCAAATCATAGTAATCATCCTAATTAATCACTAAAATTCACTCTATAGCATGTAAGAATCATTAGAAATCCAATTTAAACAAGTTTTGCAATCAAAATCAAGAACCCCTAATTTTGAGTTAGGGTTTGTTCATGTTGGATTTCTGAAAAATATAGAGAGATTGAAGTAACTAAAGTAGAATTAACTTACTTGATGATGCTTCGAAGTTGCCCTTGATGAACTATAGGAACAAATTTTGCAAGAAAAGATCAAGAATTGAAGGTTTTGAGAGATTTTTGAGCCATGAAATTGAAGAACACGGGTATAAGGCAGCAAGCAAAGGGTAGCAAGTGGGTTTTATAGAAGAAATTAGAGCAAAATACGAGGCAGCCAATTTACCCGATCGGGTATATAGCAATCCGATCGGGGAAACTTGCTGGTCCGGTTTTTTGTTTCTATTTTCTTTGCCACTTGCTCTTACCTTTGAGCTATATCCTTGAACATACTTACTAACCTTAGCAATCTTGACAACTTGGGCCAAGGATAGCTCCTTCTTGTCTCAATAGGTCCTCCGATTCTAAATACGAAAAACGATATGCTAGACATGCACAATAACAAGTAAAACGAAAAATTGTTCCTAACTATTACAACACAAAATCCAAAAATAGAGTCCAAATTAAAATAATTGTCTAATAAGTAAAAGAAAGAATGCATAAAGAAAAAGAAAAGAAAAAGACGGGTTGCCTCCCCACAAGCGCATTTTTAAGTCATGCTAGACTATGTTTTGCTATCCCTCCTTAAGCCTTATGAAGGGACTTGAGCTCCTTGTAGCTGGATTCGTCCTTGAATTTCCTCATTTACCTTTTGCCAACACCCATGGCAATCATATTCTAATCATGCCTCCGCAGCTTTGAAAGCCTCGAGGTCGCCATCTCCAACGCTCAACACATTCCCCTTTTTATCAAAGGTGGCACTCGATCCATCTATTTCAAACGTGATCTTTTCTCCTTTCACATCTATACAAGCTCCAACCGTATTTAGGAAGGGTGTTCCTAATATAATATAGTCATTCCTTTCCTTCTTTGAAAATATGACATAAAAATCGACGGGAACGAGGAAGTATCCAATCCGTATTGGGACATCTTCTACAATTCCTGCGGGAGTATGCATAGATCCATCGGCTAGTTGAAGGCTAGTACTACTGAATTTCATTTGTATTGGGCAATGGTCATGATAGAAATCAAAAGGCATGACGCTAATAGCGGCTCCTAGATCACACAATGCACCTTTGACCTTATGAAAACACATTGTGAAAGAAATGTTGAAACAACCTGGGTCTTTAAGTTTGGAAAGAATGAGAATCTTCCCTTCTTCAAGGGTAGGTTCCTTGCGAGAGTCTTTGGTTGCTTATTTTTGCCTAGATGTTTTGCCAATCCGTGCCTCGAATTTTGAAAAAGCTTCGTTTGTTGCCAAAGTTACTTCTCCAATTCTTACTTCCAATTTCCCTTGAGCTTTTATCAATGTCATGATCAAAGCTTCGAGACGAGATGTCTCCTCATGTGTAGGGACTTTGGTTGGTTTGGCTAGTGTTGGATTGTTGCAAAGTTCATGGGGTAACCTAAAGATAGGCTCCTTACTCTTTTCATTCCCAAGAGGATGATCACAAGGTTTATCACTAATCATGTCAATTGTGACAATCGATGGTGTTTCACTCCCTTGGGTGTGTTGGCTAGAACTCGATGGGGTCAACTCCTCTACTCTCTTTTGGAGAGATAAAATGGCTGATTTGAGTGAGTTTAAGCTTGAAAAGAAGTTTGAGTACATATTATGTTGGGATTGGATTACTTCCCTTAACTTAACATCTACTTTTGCTATCACATGATCATTTTGAAAGGACGAGTTTGGAATTGTATGAGGTGTATTTGTGGGTTGAGTTTGGCGAAATTGTGGGTGGAAAGGGTTTAAGGGTGTGAGTTTGTTCCCACATCGTTGAGGTGTATGCCCTATCCCACCACAAAGTTCACATGGTGTTGTTAATGAGGTAAATGGGTTGAAAACTTTTGGGCGATATAAAGTGCTTTTTGGGGTGGTTTCGTCTAGTTGAACGGGACAGGCTAAGGAAATGGTAGTGTCAACATCATTTGAAGTTTCCACTCGACTCTTCTTTCGCTCTCCCCCATTGGTTTGTGAACCTTCCCCACTTTCATTTTGTGATTTAATTGATAGGTTTGACAAATTGGTTCTAAACCTACGGTGAAACGCGATGACAATCTCTTCCCACTCCATAGGTCTTGTGGCTTCCTTTAAACGACGGGTGAACCACCATTTAGCTTCTCCCTTTAGTGATAAAGGAAAAAGGGTTTCTCTAATTTCGTTTTGGGTGATTCCCTCCCTCACAAAGGTTTGACACAATTCGCAAAAGGTTTGCAGATGATGTGACGGGTTTTCGTTTGGTTTTCCACTAAATTGGTTACCCTCAATGAGAGCAATCAAAGTCATATGGACCCTTAGGATCCCACTAGCGAGCTCAAAAACCCGGTACCTTGGATTTTCCCTTGTTAGTACCATTTTTGTCAACCTACAAGAAAAAACACAAAAATGAAAGTTAGTAACGATTTAGGTACGATTGCACCTAGAAATGGTAGAATTGATAAACAAAAACCAACAATACATAGATAAACAAAACCGTGCTCCCCGGCAACGGCGCCAAAATTTGATCGAGTTATGTCGCGGTCCCGATACAAAAATAATTACCCGCACTTAGGCTAACAACATAAGGAATGTAATTAGGGAAGTAGGGTGTCGATCCTCAGGGAGTACGTGTTAACTATGAATTGCTATGGATTGATTTTCATTTAAGTTCGAGTCACTTGAGGTGGTTATATAAGCTATTAACATAAAATAGAATGACAAGTATGTAAATGACGATATGTAAATGACAAATATGTAAATTGCAGAATGTAAAACTCAAAACAGAAGACTTACCCAATCGGGTTGTCACGTACCCGATCGGGGAAGTTCTCTGATCCGAATGACAACAATTAAATTCTAACTAAAGGCGATATTTAAATGACAATATTGAAAGACTATCTAACTAAACTGATAAACTAGATAATAATAATAAAGTAAACTATCTAAGAACGGAAATAGAAAGACGATAAAGTAAACTAACTAGATAATAATAATAAAGTAAACTATCTAAAACGGTAAAATAAACTAACTAATCAAATTGAAATAGTGAAAGAGAAATACATGTAAAACTAATTAAAAGTTTCATTGATACCAACATTAGAATTACTATGATTGTCTAGGCCTTGTAGCGGTATATTCCTTTCGGATTCGTACCGACCTTTTAGTGGGTCTTAACGTCCTCTTAGCATGGTTAAGTCACTAAACCCCTATTGGCAGTCCTAATCCCCATCCCAACTCTCGTTATAAAGATAGAAATTGACTAATACAAACAATTGTTTATGGCCACTAAACATAGTTATAGAATTTGGCACGACCAAAGGAAGAAACAACTAGATGGTTCAATTGGTATCTACTCTTCTTTTAATTCATTTAACTCGTAAATCATTTCAATATTACAACTCTATTTATTTTATGTACCCAATGATAATTTTACAATATTATATCTAATTTATGTGATCATGTGATTAAGTAAATTAATAAGAAAAAGATGTAGGAAATTAGACTATGAAATATAAATACTAAAGTGATTATGGTGATTATATTAATAATGATTCTAATCACAATTTTTAGGATTATATGATTAGGTAAAATGTAATGTGACATGCTAAACAATATTTTGGTTTTAACTAGATTAATTTTAGATTGATTCCTAACAACAACAATATGAAAACAATACTAATTAAATTAAAGTTCATGATGAGAATTGCATAGTAAAAGATAGAGAATTACCGAGTTTGGAATATGAATATATAAGAACGAAAGTAAAGAACAAATATCCAATAACAAAAGCTATGAAAACACTAGAGGAACACTAAGAAATAAACTATATTCTAAAACTTGTAAGAAAGAAATAAACTATGAAATGTGTTATTGTATGAAAGTATGCTAAAAGATAAAATGAAAAGAGATATGAGATAAGAGATGATTATATAAGATATGGGATGATAATTGTGTGTGATGATAATTGGCATTTATAGGGATGCATGGCTGCTGATCCCTCGTCCAATTCATACCCTAGTCAAAGCATTAAATCACCTATTTAAGCTCGGTTGAAGAAGAGCTAAGTAGCGTCCAATTGCAGAAATATCCGATCGGGTAAATGGTAATCCGATCGGGTAAGTGTGCAGGATGGATTCATCCGTCTTTTCGTCTTAGGCACGGAATCCTATGCCTTGGTCTTGGTCAATGCAATACGGAATTGGGCTTGGGATGATCTTCTTTTGACTTGGGTTGATGTTTCCTTTCGAAGTTCAAAGCCAAAGTCCAAAATAAATCCAATTGAGGAAGGATGTAGCGGAATCGTAATCAAATCGTGAACTGGCTATCATCAATTCCTTGAAAACTCGTATCCTAGTGCCTTTGCTCCATAAAGTAGGAAAATATAGCAAAACCGCTTCATTTCCGATAAAACGAGTCAAAACACGCAAAACAACTAGAATAGCAATATTAGCTCGTTAATCACTTAACAAAGTGCATAAATCGTATAGAAATCGAGCTAAAACGGGGGATAAATCAGTACAAAATATCACTTATCAAACTCCCCCAAGCTAAACCCTTGCTTGTCCTCAAGCAAACATAACAATCATAACTAGGACAAGGGTAGCTAACAATGATAAATCTATCATACAAATCTCAAAAAGTAAGCTCTTACAAGTAGATGAATCATAAGCCCGTAGCAACAATGGCGAAGGAAAATGCGAATCATGGTTGAGATTTACATAACGGCGCAGCATAGAAAATATTCTTTGGACCTTTTCAGCTCTTGCATGATCTTTTTGACAATGGACTCTTACGGTACACTCTTCACTCAAATTTTTGTAAAATAGGAAATATTGGTTTAAATTTGAAGTGACACTCACCTATCTACAACTTATAAGAATGTGCCCGCAGTCTAGTATGGTAGACAATCCAAAACCATTAAGTAAAACTAATCATGATCGAAATGTAATATAGGAAGCATTAGAAAAGTAAAGAAGAGGCTTGTGAAATTTGGGTAAGAAGGTAGACAAATGATTTTGGTCATGTGGAGCTTAAAGTCAAGCTAGTAATAACCAAATGTGCAGCGGATACTTAATCCAAATCATACCAATTCCCATCAACAAAAGTCAAAGCCAAAAGCAGCATATTGGCTTATTAAACATGACAAATCAAGTTACGACTTCCCATAATTTTTCTTTCTTTTCTTTTCATGGAAGCGTTTTTCCTCTTTTTTCTTTTCTCTTTTTCTTTTGAGCTTTCAATTGCATTCTTTTTCATTTTTCATCATTTTTTTCAAAGCTCTTTTTTTTTCTTTTTCTCTTTCACATCAAAACCCGGGAATCAGCAATCCCGAGACAAGTTCACACCAAATGGTGGCATTATCAGAACATCGCAAAAGCATAGAACACCCCTACACATATAGTTGGTTACTAGCTCAACAAGGTAGGCAAAACTATAATGTAGCTAGAGAAAGAAGGGTGTTTTTGCGAAAGGTGAACAAGAGATTGAATGGCTTCAAAATGTAGATCATGACAGCAATACTTATAGAAAATGGAATAAAAACCATACTTATGCGTTTTGATGTAACACAGACTATAAGGAGAAACTACTAACTCCTAAACTGGGATCGGGTTCAGATGTACCGACCACTGGAGGCTCTACCTTACAATATGAGTAGCTTGCCAAAGTCAAGATCAAGCTTAATTAAGTCCAAATGCAATTTCCTACCTACTGTGTACAAGACATCCCCATGAATGCACAATTCCTCATAACATGTTGAAACATCATCTTATAAAAACTATAAAATGAGAAATGTAAGATGGAAATGATCTTTTCTTTTTGTGTTTTTTCTTTTTTTTTTTTTTTTGATTTTTGATTTTTTCTCTCTTTTTTTTTAATAATAAAAAAAAACTAAAAAGAAACTAATAAAATTAAAAGAAAATAAAAATCTAAATGCAAATCCTAAATGCAAATCCTCCCCCAAGCTAAAACTTCACATTGTCCTCAATGTGCATGCAATTATAACAGAAATAAACCGAGAAACGGCTGGTAGCACATGGAACAGAGAAACGATATGAAATTCTAATGGGAAAAGGGGCTTAAAAAGAAAAACTACAAATGCGAAAAATAAAGGAAAGAAATAAAATTCTTACAAAATGTCTAGCCTCCCCCAAGCTAGTATAAACAAGGGGAGCTCATCATCTCATCACAAAGGCCACCAACTACGGCCTCTCCTCTCAGAAGGAGGTGGCTCGGATGCGGATCCAGAAGCATCTGTATAGTAGGTATCATCTGCAGAATAATAACTACCACGAGAAGTAATGATCCCGGTTGGGTCGCTGGCTCCTAAGGATTGGTACTCGTCTACTTGGTGATCTCCAAAATCACCTCTATACCCTCCAAAACTCTCAACGCCATAGTCGGTTCCACAGTAATCCGGTCCGGTCTGCTGCACACCTGCATCATAAGTAGTACCATACCTCCCTTCGGGCCAAGTATAAAAAGACGGGTGGGGGCCCTCAGGTCTAATCACACCTTGCCTAGCAAAGTGGTCATAGATGGGGTGCAAAGCAAGCTGCTGGTCGGACTGAATTCTATTAACGGACAAGGTTAGGGCTTCAAACATGGCGGTCACATCGCCCGCAGCATGGGTCGAGTGAGAGGATGATCCTACCTCAGGGCGGCGGGATCTAAGTTGAACAGGGGGGTCAATGTGGGTAATATCCCCAACAGGAAGGTAGTAAGTGGGTCGGGGTAAGATAGCCTCACCCTCTTGAAGTTGAGGACGCTGCCGAAGAAATGGAATTTGCTCTACCTCGGCGGTCAACTTGACCGAATCACGGCCAGCTATCCTCCAAATCATATGGGGGTGAGAGACTCGAAACCAGTTGAGCTGAACAAAATAAGCATAATCCAACCCATTTCCCATCTCGGTGGGAGGTGTAGTCAATGCCTGGAGGTCGGTGGTGGCTTGGTTAAAACCACAAACTCGCATAGCAAGGTGAGTGATAAGACCTCCATAGACAATGGCAGTGTTCTTAGGATTAATAGCTTTGGTCAACTGAACAGCAAAATGATACGGAATACTAATAGACCATGGTTCATCACCATTCACATTCAAAAATCCTCCTAACATTTCTAACTCCACTCGTCTCACCAAATGAGGCTCAGCACGACCCAAGAAGGTCCATCCCATGAATCTTTGCCAGATTCTAATGGCGGGATGATGTATATGTTGGTGTGGGACATGGTCCCAACGAGAGACAGGGTAAGTCGAAATAGCACTCCAAAGCAGGCTAATATCAAAGTCTTCTGGAGGTGAGGTAACAGTATCCTCAGTGGTGAGACCAAATTGTCTAGCAAAGTTCTCTAAGTTCATATTATAATCATCATTAAACAAGCGAAACTGAACTTGAGGCATGGTATTTCTATTTCTAGACCTATGTAACTCAAAAGAGCTTAAGAATTCAAGGGTTAATTGAGGGTAGGTCTCATAACTAAAGTTCATGCTAGCATTCATACCTAGGCCCCTAAATAACACTTTAACATGCTCATAAAGTTTCATATGCCTTAAAGAAGAAACATTGAGGAACTTGGTAGCCCTCATACCTTTGCTTTTAAGTATACACCAATTTTGCCATTGCTTGTGTGAACTAAATTCTACATCCGGAAAGTTAGGATCATGCATAGCATTTCCTTGATTTTCGGGTTGATCGTTTGCTTCAAGCATTTCTATATCTTCTTCTTGTGCTCTACTACTCTCTCCTTGAGTGGAGGTTCTTGCCCTCTTTGATTTTCTTAATGTAGGTGCCATTTTCTACAAATAACTAGTATTAAAACACTTCATTCATAAACATAAGTTGATAGCATACATGTTAGAATACTAAGTTTTGAGCACAAATTCAAGCATAGTGACCTTAGTGAAACATTGTCATGCTATCTTTTGAGCACAAATGGATGTTTTAAGCATAACAATATGTCACTAAGATGAGCAACATATTCTTAAATCATGAGTTTGGCTACTACCTAAGGGTACTAATGCTAAATTAACATGACAAGATCATAAGTTCATAGTATAAAGCATGAATTCAAGCATAATACTACCACTTAAGCAAAAGTTCTTAGCATATAGTAAAGATGAGTATCCTAAGGAGCATATGAGCATTCAAATCATAGTAATCATCCTAATTAATCACTAAAATTCACTCTATAGCATGTAAGAATCATTAGAAATCCAATTTAAACAAGTTTTGCAATCAAAATCAAGAACCCCCAAATTTGAGTTAGGGTTTGTTCATGTTGGATTTCTGAAAAAATATAGAGAGATTGAAGTAACTAAAGTAGAATTAACTTACTTGATGATGCTTAAAAGTTGCCCTTGATGAACTATAGGAACAAATTTTGTAAGAAAAGACTAAGAATTGAAGGTTTTGGGAGAATTTTTGAGCTTTGAAATTGAAGAACACGGGTATAAGGCAGCAAGCAAAGGGTAGCAAGTGGGTTTTATTGAAGAAATTAGAGCAAAATACGAGGCAGCCAACTTACCCGATCGGGATACTGCAATCCGATCAGGGAAGTTCGCGGGTCCGTTTTTTTGTTTCTTTTTTCTTTGCCACTTGCTCTTACCTTTGGGCTATGTCCTTGAACATACTTACTAACCTTAGTAATCTTGACAACTTGGGCCAAGGATAGCTCCTTCTTGTCTCAATAGGTCCTCCGATTCTAAGTATGAAAAACTATTAACTACACCCGCATAATAACAAGTAAAACGAAAAATTGTTCCTAACTATTACAACACAAAATCCAAAAATAGAGTCCAAATAAAATAGTCCAAATTAAAATCATTGTCTAATAAGTAAAAGAAAGAATGCATAAAGAAAAAGAAAAGAAAAAGACGGGTTGCCTCCCGAAAAGCGTATTTTTAAGTCATGCTAGACTTTGTTTTGCTATCCCTCCTTAAGCCTTATGAAGGGATTTGAGCTCCTTGTAGCTGGATTCGTCCTTGAATTTCCTCATTTACCTTTTTGCCAACATCCATGACAATCTCATTCTTCGTCCTTGGTGGAGCTCTCACCCTTCCCAAAAGGATTTTCGAAAGGTTTGTCACCGATTGTGACTACCAATGGTTCTTCACTCTCTTGGGAGGTTTGGCTAGAACTTGATAGGGTCAACTCATCTACTCTCTTTTGAAGAGACAAGATGGTTGATGTAAGTGAGCCTAAGGCAGAAGAGAAGTATGAAACAATGGTCTCTTGGGTTTGGCACACTTCTCTCAACTTGGCATCTACTAGACTGTTTTGAAAAGGTGAGTATTGTGGTGTATGTGATGTATTAATAGGTTGAGTTTGGCGAAATTGTGGGCGAAAAGGGTTTAAGGGTGTGAGTTTGTTCCCACATCGTTGAGGTACATGCCCTATTCCCCCACAAAGTTCACATGGTGTTGTTATTGAGGTAAATGGGTTGAAAACTCTTGGGCGATAAAAATTGCTCTTTGGGGTGGTTTCTTTTGGTTGAACGGGACAAGCTAAGGAAATTGTAGTGTCAACATCATTTGAAGTTTCCACTCGACTCTTCTTTCGCTCTCCCCCATTGGTTTGTGAACCTTCCCCACTTTCATTTTGTGATTTAATTGATTGGTTTGACAAATTGGTTCTAAACCTACGGTGAAAAGCGATGACAATCTCTTCCCACTCCATAGGTCTTGTATGTGGCTTCCTTTAAACGACGGGTGAACCACCATTTAGCTTCTCCCTTTAGTGATAAAGGAAAAAGGGTTTCTCTAATTTCGTTTTGGGTGATTCCCTCCCTCACAAAGGTTTGACACAATTCGCAAAAGGTTTGCAGATGATGTGACGGGTTTTCGTTTGGTTTTCCACTAAATTGGTTACCCTCAATGAGAGCAATCAAATTCATATGGACCCTTAGGATCC
>JAIUZE010071200.1:0-14116 GCA_022085475.1 Heliosperma pusillum | reverse complement strand
CCGGTCAGACAGTTACTCGCCCTATCGAGAAAAACCACTCTAGATATTGTCAATCGCAAGTGCGACCTGGAAGACACCTTGCGTTGAGTGGGAGATGTGATAAAGAGACAAGAGAATCGGTGACGCACACTTGTGTCAGACAAGTGGGAGATTGTTGGAGTAGGTGTCCTCCACAATAGTGCGCCACATAATAAATCTTATTATGGAATATAATTGGGATCATTATTGACTATATATATGATTAGTCAGTTGATTAACGTAAATCAATAACGGTTGGCTGACTAGAGTTTGACGTTTTTGTCGTTTGACGGCGGTGATCAACTGATCCCTTTCGGTCACACCTAAAGGATGAAATCCAAATAGTAACTAATTATTTTTATACGATACAGTTAATTAGTACATTACATATATTCGATATGTACGAGAGTTAATTGTTAGAAATTGAGTTAAGAACTCAAATTCAATTAAGCTTATTTTTCAATTATGCGATAATTGACTAATAAATTTATATCTTATTTTAATATGATTACATAAGATTTAACTTAGTAATTAATCGTTAAATTACTAAATTAGTTGAGGTTTTGAGATAGAGGTAATTAATTAATTATATTTACAAAGAGTTGTAAAATAAATTAACTAAGCATTGTGGGAACCCATTAATACTGATATAATGGTAAAATATACTTAAAATGTTAAGTACCATATCATTCTTTAATGAGTCATATAATTGTTATATGATCAAATAAACTTATATACAAGATAATTAACCATATGCTAATAGTATTTGTGAGACAAAAATTCCAAAAATCAAAATGGACCAATCTAGGCCATAATGGACCGGTTGGTATGTAGTTAGAAGGGTGATGATTTTGTTCTTGTTTTTACTATTTAGTTACTTATGAAAGTGACATTACAAGTAAGAATAATCATCATATATACTACAACACTCCACTCTAATGCATGTGACAAAATTGAGCAAAATAATAGTCCATATTTGGACTATGACATCCGGCCAAATGGCCTATATTATGAACATTTTTGTGTTCATTTTATACTTACTTCATTTTGTGCAATTGTCATACTTCTCTCTAAAACTCTTCTTCTCACTATAAACTCTCAAATACTAATATTTACTAAGTATTACTAGTGTAGTAATATAGTCATAATATTAGTAGAATAATATCTATCTTATTATCTAGTTAATAATAAGGGTAGATTATTTGGGTTAATCTTGGTGCAACTTAGAGGAGATCTTCTACTTTGGAGATAGTTTGTGTTCATCCATATTTATAGCTCAAGAACAACAAGAAGGAGTTCTTGTTGTGCCCATATAATTTCCATATCAATGTGAGGAAATTTCTTCTTTTATGTAAATGTCTTTATATTTGCATGCATGTTACATAGATCATTATAAACTAAATTAAAAAGTAATTTGGTAATTAATAAGAGGAGTCTAATTAAGGTCTATGGACTTTCACCGCCGTCATACGACAATAACGTCAAACTCTAGTCAGCTGAGCGTTACCGATTTACGTTATTGAACTGACGTGGAGTATCAAAATATACTAATCATGCCACGTATATTCCAAATGAGATTTATTATATAAATCCACTATTGTGGAGGACACTTACTCCAACACCGCGAACCACCCAGTGATGATTGGGCGCATGCTTGGTATGCGAAACGATTTTTGACAATATGTAAGTTTATCATCAAGTGATAGCGCAAACAGTTGTGTCTATCCCTTGGTCGTCATCTACCTACCGATACGGTCGTTTTGACAGTCATTAGAGTCATTTTAGAGTCCGGGTCAAAAACCGCTTCATTTTCTATAAACCTTGTCTGAAAGCTCGAGAATATTCCGGATATTTTAATATTTCAAAACTTATTCTTTCTTCGTAAAATATATTCATATTTAATGTAGAAAAGAATTCGAAATCTACCGCAATTCTCATAAAGAAACACGGAAATCATTCTTTCAAAGTAGGAAACAACTTCGGAAACGACGCAGCGGGTGCGGCGCCTCTTCCCCATCTCGCTTGACATGTTTTCGGAATATTTTCTAGATTTCTTTACGTGTTCGAGTTATTCCATAACTCTTCGGATTTCTCCCAATATAAGGAAAGGTTCGTGCATCTTTCAGGGCACATGAGTATTCCGCCCCTTCTTTTTCTCTCTTTGCATTCTAGACCTTGTTCTAAGCACTTTGACAAATACGTGCTTAATCAATCGACCACGTAAGCTCAGATCCTTCTTGGTACCTGTCACGTTATTGCATTAACCTACCAATTTGACCAACTCATAATCAATTTTAATCAACTTAATTGATTGTTCCTCTTGCGAGGGTACTTTCTTTACATTCGAGTCGAACTGTCACTAAATCGATAACTTTAGTTCATATCTCGTTTCGTCAACATGTAATTTTGAGGGTGTTTTAATCCCATCTTTTTATTGTATCTTTTTTTAATTAATGTAAGATTCATGTCAGAAATATGTCAAAACCCTTTTCAAAACCTTTATTAGTTTTCATTATTTCTTATAAATCGTCGTTCATTATAATTTCATAAGTTTGCTTTAACTTGGATCCCTAATTGTCAATTATTAGTGGGTTTTAGTCATCTATCAAATTGTATACTTAGAGGATAGATCCGTTTATATTAAATCTCTAGATTTGCTTTTGATTTAGTTTATAAAATTTAATTTGTTAAATCACGTACATTCGATTTGTAGATCATTAATAAACCGTAAATCACCAACGAACACTAACTGGTTGCGATTCTGGCTTCACAGCCAGAACCCAACTCAGGAACAGACGCAAAGAGTGTTGAGCTTCTTCCAAAGGACACACCTTCTGTTGCGCCTGTTCCGGGCTGGTTTCTGTCTCTGAACTTCCTGGTTCGCTTTGACGTAGTTTAATTAGGTAATAAACTTACTAATATTCGTATTATTGCTTCTAATCTGATTTCGTTTAGTTTTATTAATTCTTTTCTTTGTTTCAAATAAACTTTCAAACATATTTCCGACATAGATCCCGTATTCGTTGTAATCAATTGTTATATTTCTTTTATAGTTCTATTGATTCATTATGATTTAATTACTTGTGCTTCCACATGTCAATCAATCCTAAATCCCAATTCCACATAATTCAATGCTAAATTACATGTACACCGACATAGTTAAGTTTACATGCTAGGATTAAAACGTGGATGTTGCATTGCATGCATATAGCCGACAATACATCGATAACAGAAGAGTTTCCCTAATCATTAGTAGAGGCCGCTATCGAGGCAGGCGGGATTGGGTGTTCGATCAAAAGAACTTCCTAATACGTACCCTTACCCCTTACTCCAGATTTCTGTGAACATCCGTGTTCATTGGCATCTACGAGAATCATTCTAGACATAGAATGCTAATGGTAACGAGTTCTTAGTGTTCATGTCATTCCTTTGTCTCTTGACATGACATAAAGTATTCGAACTACTCCAACTTCCCCTAAAGTTGGTGGCGATTCCACAAATGCGTGTTTTCACGTATGTCCCTCGTTTCTCCAGCCCTGGTAACCAGTGCACCACAATTTTGAAAAGAATCGCGAATATCCCATGTATCACACCATTTTTTAAATTAAAATTAATCATCTAATCTATTTACCATCTCGTGATAATGGGTGTGCGTGCCTAACATCTACCTATTTCACAATAATGATTTAACTTATTTATCGTCTTTCTTGGTCTACTAAACCGTGTGATACACGTAAGGCTGGCAGTGGGTCCGGGACCCGACCCAGACCCTTCGAGTTGGACCCAAATGGGTCGGGTATGGGTCTAAAATTTCTGAACTCTATGGGCATGGGTCAGATATGGGTCAACCTTAGAATTTCTGGGTGTGACTATGAGTCTTAATTACAAGACCCCGACCAGACCCTTAGACCCGTTTAATTTAAAGAAAAAAAAAGAGTTAACAATATGAATACACACATGACAATACTAAAGTAGAAAAATATTTCGTGTTAGACCATGATTTCTCTCAACCCCGACATAAGAATCTAGCAATTCAGGCAACGCAACAGGCTACATGGCAGAATAAAACGTACATGGTATCATACTAAATAATAATATTCCAATGTGGTGAAGAAAGAATGGCAACTAATCTAATTAATAAGGAAAGACTCCTATAAATGAGGAACTAGTTGTTTGGGCTGATAATTCATACTCTGGCTTGAATCTATGTAGCCTGGGTAAAACATACCTCAGGCAAAATCCAAAAAACTAAGAAAGACTAGTGCCAGGGATCACGCAAGCAAGGATACAAGGACCAGGCATAAGATCACACACCTGCTGGTCAGATACAACTCAGGTTAATGAATTGTTATCAGGACAGTACATCAGACACTTTTAGGGTACAACAGACAGTATCAGGGTAGATTAGACCCAATCAGATTACGTACAAAACGGTTCTCCTGAAAATCTTAGGCACGGGCCAGGAGAAGCTTGCAGGGATGACGTGGGTGATTAATGATTGAAACAAGAAATAAATTTTATGATCATGAGATACTTCCTAATTAAACATATGCTAAATACACCAAGTTCTAGTTAGGTCCTACTTTTGAGGAAGACTTGGTGCACTCATGTCCTCACTTAAAGCAACCACAACAAAACCTTAGCCACCCAACATCAAACCACAAGTCTAGAGAAGAGAATAAGTCAACTATAATCATGTAATTAGTTCCTACAAACTAGGAACCACTTCCTACACTTAAGCAAGGATTCGTTGAAGCTTATTTTGGTTATAAATATGAAGGGAATAAGAGTCATTTGAAGAACTCGATAATGACACATCATCACCCAACATTTCAACTACATCACTCATTACATAATTACTTAGTATTGCATAATTGTTCAAAGGTTACATAAAAAATATTACTAGAATCATATCCTGGCTTGGTGCCCGTGGTTTTCTTCTCATTTAAGGGTTTCCACGTATAAATCCTTGTGTCTTTTTTTTGGTGAAAATCTAAGTAATCATTAATCAATGCCCCAAAATATAGGCAAGCACCTATTATAACTTACTGGAAAGTGGATAACTAGGAAGCACCACTCACAACAACATCAACATCATCAAAATGATAACAACTAACTAAAGAAGTCCAATTCTATTATAATACTCTAAATCAGCCTGTTTGATACCACTCTTCAGCACTCCCATCACTCGAAGTCTGCATTCCTGTTGCACCTTGGATATCAAAGCCATTGGACAAGTTACATACCCATCAGCATAGCAAGTATTTATAACCTGCCAGATATTATACAACACAGCATTAACCAACTAGCAAAATAAAAGCCTCTTGAACCTTGAGATCCTCCTGAGCTTCAGCATATAACCAGCATTAATAGGATAGGCCACCCTTATTTGAAGTCAGTCAACCAGTATCTCCAAGCATTGCCTCACATAATAACATTCTTGAAATAAATGGATATGAGACTCTTGTCCATCATTACAAAGGTAGCATTCCTGATGTTGAGAGACACCAAACTTATGCAGCCTACCTAAGGTCAATAACCTCTCCTTCTTCATTAGCCAAATAAAGAATGTGTGCTTCTGAATATTGAACCTGCTTCAAGCTTCAGTGTACCAAGAAACAGGATCATTACCATTTGTTGCAGCAAGCTAATTGTATCCTCTAGAGATAGTATAGTTTTCATCAGTACCCAACCATTGTGCATTAGAGAAAGCAACCCTGAACTTGTTTTTAACCTCACAAATTTTCCTCCAAGGCCAAGAAGTATTGATTAAAGGCTCATATTCAAGCCAAGGTCTTCCTTTAAGATAAATGTTATCCACCCATTTAATCCACATATGATCTTTCTTGACAACAAGCCACCAAACCAGTTTGCCTATAGCTACTACATTCCATATACTGCTGTCTAGTAAACCCAGGCCCCCATACATCTTACCTTTACACAGGACATGTTAGAGTGAGTGTCCTCAATAATAGTGTGATCACTTAATTAAATCTCATTAACGAAAATACAAAGGGATGATTAACATTATAGTCAACTGATCCACATTAATGGGTAATGATTGGCTTACTAGAGTTTGACATTACTGTCGTATGATGGTGGTGATCAGTTGATCCCTTGAGGTCACACCGAAAGACGATTCCCTAATCAAGAATATTAATTAATTGTATAACGATACAGATTAATTAATCCCTTAAACAGAACGAGTTTATGAGTGAGAAATATATCTTATTGTAATTAGATTAAATAAGATTCAATAATATAATTGTTATATTAGAATGCTTAATGTTTATGAAACATTTGAGATAAGCATGATTGGTTGATCATGATTAAAATTAGTTGTAGATCAAATCAACCAAATATGAGATGACCCATTTTATATATATAGGATCATAAATTATTACTTAAATTGTTAAGTTTAATTTACTTGACATGAAATTGTATTTAATTAGTTAAATACATAATTATATTATGAGATAACATGTCTGTTGGAGCTAGTGTCCTCCACAGTTAGTGCAATAACATAAATAAATCTCTGTAGGTTCACAGGGTATACTTTGTATAATAATCAGTTGATTAACGTTTATCAATAACGGTTGGCTTGCTAGATAAGTTTGACGTTATTGTCATACAGATGGCGTTGATCAACTGGTCCCTAAAAGTCACACCTAAAGGATGTGTTTGAGAGATGTGATTATTTGAGAAAATAATCATATTGATGCCCTATTATATGACTAAAAGGTTAGTCAGTGTATTTGACTAAAAGGTTAGTCAATGTGATGATGAGACGATTATTTAATAACGATTAAATAAAGTTAGCTGAGACGAATTAACTGTAACTCGTAAATTGGATATATAATGTAAGCTAATTAAACATAAACCGTTATAATTAATTGGCAAATTATAAATATACGGATATTTATATTTAATAATGTATTATAATGTCGGTCCATGTAAAACGACGATTATAAGATATTACATTATATTGGAAGCTAAAATGACCAAAAACGAAAGTATCCAGATACACTCGGTTTTTAGTTAATGGGTAGTTATTTTTGAGGAGACAAAATCTCCCCATATAAAAACCCTATGTGCCGTGAGAAACAGAAGAGGAGAGGAAGAGTAAATTCAGATTTGACTTTTTTTAACCTAATTCCTCACTACTGCCTCCATCATTCACACAGAGACAAAAGTTAACAGTAACTTTTGACAAAAACACAAAACAAAAGGTTAACAGTAACTTTTGAAAACTTCTAGCAACACAAGGGCATTTCTCATACAGTCTTGGGTGCAACGATTAGGAGGATATCTACTTTGATATCTCTGTTCTTTACGCTAATTGCTAGGACCGGAGGTTGATTTCTAAATCTATACTCTTATTCTTGTTTTCGTTTATGACTAGTATAATCAAGTTATTACTATTTCGTTATAATCCTATAATAATTGTATTGTGGTAATACCGATTTCCCACAAGTGGTATCAGAGCATAGGCCACGAAATTGTTTTAATTTGATTTCATAAACCGAAACTGTTTATGCCGCTGTGTGTTTGACTCGATCGAGGACTTTAGTGTCTCGATCGAGCAGTTTTTCTTAATTTTTGGTCGATCGAGTACTTGTGTTCGCTCGATCGAGCAGTTTTCTCAAATTTGTGGTCGATCGAGTGATGTTTATACTCGATCGAGGTCCCTGTTTGTCGACTAGGAAGAATTAGTCGATCAAAGACTTTATTGTTTAATTTCTTCTCGATCGAGTACTTCACAGAATCGTATTTTCTTTCGTATTCGTTTTCATTTAGATTTATTTTGTTATTTTTAATCAGTTAAAATAACATACAATAGATTTGTAGATGTTTTAATTTAATAAAGATTAGATTAAAATGAAAATGAAAATGATGTTGAATGAGTTTATCATTTGAAAGGATATTAATTTTTCCCTATTATGTCGATAAGGACCATTTTTGCCGAAAAATTTATGCTGAAAATTTCTGTTTTTCTTTGGTATTCAAATTTTTTTTGGGCCTTTAATTGTACATTATTCGGATTGTGTATAATTAATGTGAAACGGTTCACAAATGCTAAATATCTTACATTTTAAAGCAGTTTGAAATGTTTAGGATTGTTCATTTTATCAGTAAAATGAATCGAGGTTGTAATTAATGTGGGTATTTACAGAATTACCACATAATTATAATCTATGTTAAAGGGTGGTTTGGATTATAAAACATCGTAATAACTGTATTATGTCTTGCATGTTTTATTTTAGTTGGTGCTTTTATAATGTCTTTTGGAATGTTTGAATGAATTTTTTAACGTATTTTTACAATCAGTTGTAACTTAGTGTGGCCTTAGTAGATTGTGTTACCGTAATGATGGTAACATAGTCTTGGATGTATTTTGAGATCTTGAATCTCCATTATTTTTAGTTTTGGGTTTTGAAATTAGTATGTAATAAATAGGATCTTTGTAATTTTATTTGTTGTAATTTCAAAGAAGACTAAAGATGGAGATTGGAGCTCACTCCCGCTACATGGACCAAGAAGGGTGATCAAGTCAAGCTTCGAGGGTCCAAGCAGTTGGATTCCAAGTTGTATTTCATTCTTTTTGGTAGGATAGGCCACACTAGGACATGTTTTTCCTTTACGTTTTTCATTCTCGTTTACTTTCCATCACTTGATAGATATAATTGCATCATATTCTGCCTAAACCAAACCACCTAAACTAAAATGCATGAAAATGATTCATATAGATTGAATATTTTAATCATGGACATACAGATGTCACTCGCTTTTAGGGCCATCACCTTAGTTAAATCATTCTCGAGTTGCTAGACATTCGTTCACTTAAAATGAATTTAAGTTAAGATGATGGGACCTTCCCCTATAAATAAAATTGAGACTAGTCTTTATAGGGAAAGCTACTATGAGCCCCTTCTTCGTAGGAAGTCATAATATGACCCCTTCTACGTTGGGTAAGTAGTGAGTGTTGACCTATTTTATCTCAACATTATAGTACGAGTAATATCTCGTGATTATGATGGACTAAAGATAGAATTTACATAAATTTATCGACCAGGAATTATAAAAGTAAAATTAGCCAAGAGGTTGGCTTAACTGTGACAACCCTCGCGAATGCGGAAATATAAAACAAATAAGCATGTGAAATATATTGCGGAAATAGGTAGTTTTTTTAAAACTTTTATACATGCAAGTTAAATAAAACGAGGAGTGTCAAAATATTACAAACTAAGTACGGAATATAACAAAGAGACGGAGTATCTTCAAATGTTAGCAAAGAACAAGTGTTTAGCCAAACTAGCTAATATCGTCTAGAGGTGAAACTTCCAGGGACAACGCCCGCTAGCTCACACCCGAACCCCAAAACATCATAGCCAAAAAGCCATCCATGCAAGCAACCTGTTCATTCATGAAAAACATGAACGCCACAATCAGTGGGGAGTAACTCCAGGTTCTCCCAGCCATATCACATTAAACGTACATATAAGGGAATACAAAAGTAAAGCATGCATATATAGATATACATGTGAGATACGATAAGAATAGATAGGCAATTATATAGATAATGATAAGAGCATATGGAATACAATCCGAATCCATCATGTTATTCAAAGACTCGGGGAAGACACTCTTAGGCAACCGAATACGCTCACTAGGGCTTACATCTCACCGTTAGCGGTATAAGTTTGATAAGATTGAGACTCGACAAACAAACCATACCAAGTCATTCAATGATCAATCATATAATCATTCATCCAACCATACCAATATATCGACGACATCTCTCACGGTAAATGAAACGCACTAGCATCGTGTACAATAGCAAGACAAGCCAATGGAAGCTCACGGAATAAGACATTTTCCGGAACCGTATACGATAAGACGTTTCGTATACTCATGACCTAGACAAATACGTTCACGGGATAAGACGTTTCCCGGAATCATGTACGATAAGACGTTTCGTACACACAAGACTCTAATTCTCTCGGTAGGATGACGATAATAATACGGTCCTAGTCAAAACCTGGCCAGACTCTCGGAATAAGATGTGTTCCGATTCGACATGTGGTAAGACGTTCCACATCCAAGACTCGGTCAATCATAGACGCCGAGTACCCCAAATTCGGTCAACCTTCACGAAAGAGGCGGAAAGAGATCTATAGTCAAAATTCAAGCTAGTACGCTACATGCAATAACACCACCTCGCAAGTATACAACATTTGACGGCCGGGTCGATCAACGCAAAGCGTTCGCCTCCCAACAACGTCGTCATATCCCCACTATACATGCATACAAGCATCAAGGATACACCCCATCGCTCCGACATTCCAGTCTAACGAGTATAAGGTATAGCCAGGAAATGAGAGTTCATAGCACAAATCATTAGTGCTCAAATCATAACATATGTAAAACCGACTCAAAGTGGGAACATACTAAAAACCGTCACAAAACATGTGAATAGCGAATTATATAAACTTAACTATGATAAAAATGAATCAATACATGATACATAAGCATTAGAACAAGTTTATGAAGCATAATGAATAAGAAACGTAGATAACTCTCCAAAACAACAAGTTTGGAAACTAACTAAAACAAGGGTTCTTTTCAAACTATCATAACTAGAGTTCTAGAAATGAAAATGCAGAAATTCCAAGTCGAGGTGATAGATTATCCTCTTACGGTTCCAACGAATGGTCACAAGCCCAAAACAAGTAAGTAACGAGGGAGATATGATCATTCTACGAAAAAGGGTCAATGCAGTGAAACTGCACGAGTCCACCCGAGAACAACAACACCATTTCTATCATTTCCAATTCTCATATTTAACTTCTATCAACTATCAACAATCAATAATCATCATCAACAATCATCAACTAACAACAATCATCATCAATAACTCAATTCCTAAACTTACTAATCATATTATAAATACGAATTCTAACATAGAAATCATATAAAACACGTAAATGATATCGAGTAACCCTTCACCGTTACCTTTACGCGTCTTTAATCGATTCTAAACCTTCCTAGTCTCCACCTACATACAATTAGATAATAAAAGATGAGTATAATTCACCTAGAAAAAGACGGATAATTTAAAAAGCGAGAAAGACGGTAATTTTATTACCAATACGGATAGAGGAAGCTAAGAGGGGAAGTATAAGACGAACTTACGCGAATTCCGACAAGAAACGAATGCGGTATGATGATTATAAGATCGGATCAAAGAGGGGTTTAGGTTTTGGTGGTTTGATGAGGAAGAAGGAATGATTTTGGTGTTTGTGTTAATGAAATAGGTTAAGGAGTGTGAGGGAGTATAAGTAAAGGGTGAGTCGGAAAAGTCAACGAAAGTCAAAGACGGCTCAAAAGTCAAGAAAAGTCAAAGACGACTTAAAAGTCAAGAAAAGTCAAAGACGACTCAAAAGTCAAGAAAAGTAAAAGACGACTCAAAAGTCAAGAAAAGTCAAACTCGCCTTAAGACGGGATTCTCATGGAATCTCGCGGGAATTCCAAATACGAACTCGGAAATTCTAAATTCGACTCGAAACTTTAAATTCTAAATTAAAACTTAAATTTGCTGAAAAGGTTTCGTAAAATATTTCTACTAGAAAAATAGGGTATATTTCCGGGTGTTACAATCACCGCACCTTTTAAAAAGTTTCGTCCTCGAAACTTGAGAGTAGAAAATAAAAGTATCAAGGACAAGAATCGGTTTTCAAAATTAATAATAAAACTTTTACAAGAGGAATATTTATGAAACGAGGTTCTTCTCGAAAACGGTTTAAAGAAGCATGTTCATAGGTGTGAAACTTTACTTACGGATCTCAAGAATGCTCGTCGCGAACGAGAACTCTAATTACCCAAATCAAAGCAATGTCGAAATAGTGAAATCGAAATTCAAAACAACGTTAGTAAGTGCATGACTAGTTATCAGACGTCTCCAATAACAAGTGCAAACATCCAACCAAACGAAAAATCCAAGTATAAAAGCAAAAGAAATCTATTTTCTCCAAAACGAGGGTACAAAATCCATCTTTAGACTTCTTTGAAAAGTTAAATTAGAAATACAATATGGAAATTCGAAGGTTTTCTCAAAGATAAAATCAAAATACGAACACATTACACGTACATAGAGCGACTCGAACATCAAGTTCACAAATCACGATAACAAAATATATACCAAACACGCAAAAACAAAACAAATCGAACTCTTAGGGATAGGAAGATTAAGATAAAGTCGGCAGGAAGATCTACAAGAATTCGACATCACTAACTCTACTAATACTCTAATCCTCAAGAGAATGCAACTTACCCAATTTGCAACTCATCATTTTCAATCATCAGAAATCCTACAAAAATATTCCATAATCACGAAACTTCGAGTAATAAATCCCAATTATTCGAATCCAATTAGAATCTACTAAGGTTCATCTGCACGGTAGACTCCACAACTAACAATCCACATGAAAGAGACTTACCATGAAATCCTTTAATCCAATTTACTTCAAACTCATTATCCTAAATTTACGATGAACTTTCTCATCCCCGAAAGTCGAAACACAATCAAAGCATCAAACACAATTATCTAAGATTCAACTAGCCTCATCCAAAGTCTCACGACCAGGGAAAATCCACAATCCATTATCGGTTATAAGGATTTTTTAATACACCATAACATCCTTAATTCGATCATTACTACGCTCGAAGCCTCAAATATAAAAATCACATTAGCAAACCATGGTGGTTACTAATCCTCAAGATAAATGAGTTCACCATTCTAACTCTATATTCCATAACAACTGAGTACTCATTATCCAAAGCTTGCAACGAACATTTCTCAATCTCAAACTATGATTCCTTTTTAGAGCGTAACAATTTAAGACAACAATTTCCCAAACAACCTCCAAGGTAAGTATTCCAATATCTTGCAACAACGAACTATTATCATGATCCACTCAATTCTCAAAATACCACTACAATACCAACTCCAAATCTAAAACCAATAAGAGAGGATATATTATCACTATTTGGATTCAACCTAGAGCTTAAGTCCTATTTCCCATGATCAAATACAACATGAAATTTTCTAAATCCAAATACAAATATTCTAACTAAAGAATCCCACAATATATTACAATTATTCTCTGAACCTTACAAACGGAATATCCAATCCACTAAGGAAAAGATGAAGCGGCAATGAGATAGGAAACGATAAGAAATCTCAAGGAGAATGCGAGAATAAAATCAGGCACGAGATTAAAAGAGAGGAACGCTGAAAATAACGAGGTCAAGTAAGAGACAAGCAGATAGTAGAGGCATGAATATATCTGAGTAAGAAGGAAGATGCGAGCATGCGATTTCTTAAAGATCAATCTTGACAAAAACATTCAAGAATGGAAATGAAAAGGGACAAAGGTACGAGTAAGGGTTTAAAGTTTAATCCCCTAAATTTATCGTGTCAGGCTTAGGGTGATAGTAAAGCAAGTCATCCCGATTACAAAAGTCTCTTACAAGGGACCATCGTACCACAATTCATCAAGGTAAGGTACACCTAGATTTAACAACTCGATTACAACCCAATTCATCCGCCCTTTCGTATAACACGGATTCCCAATTGCGGAATTGCAACTCAAGCATAATAACATTCTCTCAACTCCATAATTTGACACATTCCCAAGGGTTTCAAAAACCGAAAAACCAATAAGGAATTCTCCATACTAATCTCTTTTCAACTCCTACGGCCACAAGGTAGAACACCGAGCAAAACGTCATTATCAATCATCATATAGCCCACGAGTTCATTATCATCAAAGTACAACCTCAAGTCAAAACATCATCATTAACGTCCCAATGTATTTCCATCATAACTCACATCATAATCCTCAGGTAATATGGTTCAACTTACCGAAACCTTACTACTTCAAACGAGTCTCCAATACCATAATATAAGATCATATTTCTAAATCCAAGAATTATAGCCAAGTACTTTTCCACCAAGCGTATACTCTAACACATAAACTAGAATCCACAAGAAGTCACTTAGTCTCAAAAGCATTTTACAACTCAAGGCATCATTCAA
>JAIUZE010071199.1:0-23395 GCA_022085475.1 Heliosperma pusillum | reverse complement strand
ATTTTTCTATATCTTGCTTTTTATGTTATTCATGTTTCAATTAAACTTGAACATTTCGTGGCTGGAGAACTCGGAGTTACTCCCCACTGACTGTGGCTTCCGTGTTTATATTTCATGCGGTCGAACAGGTGGTGATGCATATTTGGGGTACATTGACGAGCTAGCGAGCGAAGTATTTACCTTGGACCTATATTCGGTTCTTAGATTGTATATTATTATACACTCTTTTATTTCCGTATTTATACGGGAGATATGTCTCCCGTCTTGTATATTTCTTTTGTATGATATTATTTCCGTTTTGTAATGACCCTTTTTATTTATGACACCTTCGTTAGGTATTATTATCTTTTATCTAGTTTAAGTTATTTTTTTTCTTTCCGCAAATTTGAGGGTGTCACATCCAAGACCCCGACAAAGACTACTTCTTGATAGAAGAGGACATTGACGAGGATTGAAGACGCGAAAAGGTAACGGTGAAGGGTTACTCGATATCATTTACGTGTTTTTATGTGTTTTCTATGTTAGAAATCGTATTTAGAATATGATTAGTAATCGTAGGATTTGTGTTGTTGATGATGGTTGTTGTTAGTTGATAATTGATATGAGAATTGATGATTTTTGATGATAGATGATATTTGTGTTATGCCTTAGTGAAATTGTGAAATTCGTGTGATTTGTGCCTGCCAGACAAGGACACTGGCAGCGTTCCCTGGCGCTGGCAGCGTTTCTTGCTGCCATTTTCCCAAAGTCGACCGCAGTTTTCCTGCACTGACCCCTTTTCGTAAAATGATCATATCTCCTTCGTTACTTGCTTGTTTTGGGCTTGTGACCTACCGTTGGAACCGTAAGAGGATAAGCTATCACCTCCACTTAGATTTTTGAATTTGGATGTCTAGAACTTGAGTTATGACCGTTTTAAGTGGACCCTTGTTTTAGTTGGTTTCCAAACACGTTGTTTTGGAGAGGGTATCTATGTTTCTTATTTATTATGCTTCATAAACTTGTTCTAATGCTTATGTATCATGTATTGATTCATTTTTATCATAGTTACATTTATATAATTCCCTATTCTCATGTTTTGTGATGGTTTTTCATTTGTCCCACATTGAGTCGCTTGTCAAATCGGAAAATGGTTTATTCCGAGAGTCTGGCCAGGTTTAGACTAGGACCGGGTATTTATATCGTCGTCCTAGCGGGAGGAAATTAGTCTACATATACGAAATGTAGCATCGTGTATGCGTTTAGGGAAATGTTATCCCGTGGATGCCTTTTAATCATACTTGCCATGTACACGGTGCTAGTGCGTTTCATTTACCGTGAGAGATGTCGTCAATGTATTGCACGTTTGGTTGGATGATTATATGATTGATTATTCATGATCTTTGGATGACTTGGCATGGTTTGTTTGTCGAGTCTCAATCTTATCAAACTTATACCGCTAACGGTGAGATGCAAGCCCTAGTGAGTGTATTTGGTTGCCTAAGAGTGTCTTCCCCGTGTCTATCTATAGCATGATGGTTACGGTTTTGCACTCCATGTATCGATATCTTTATACATTGAATTGCCTATTTATTCTTATCGTATTTCACATGTATATCTATATATGCATGCTTCTATTTTCGTATTTCCTTTTATGTACGTTTAATGTGATATGGCTGGGAGAACCCGGAGTTACTCCCCACTGACTGTGGCGTTCATGTTTTTCATGGATGAACAGGTTGCTTGATTGGATGGCTTTTTGCTTGTGCTATTTTGGGTTCGGGTGTGAGCTAGCGGGAGTTAGCCTGGAAGATTCACCTCTAGACGTTATTTAGCTAGTTTGCTAATCACTTGACTTTGATAACATTTTGAGAGACTTCGTCTCTTTGTAGTATTTTTATATACTTTGGTTTGTAATATTTGACACTCCTTTCGTTGCACCAAGACAATACCCAAAGCTCTACAATATTACTACTATAAGTAATATAATAGTAGCCCTTAATTATAAATGTCTAATAACTCTTATTACTACCCTTAGTAATTTTATTAGAAATTTTATGAACTCAAGTTTTAGGAAAAACTTCTCAAGTTGTTTCTAGTGTGAGAGTATGATATTAAGAGAGATAAGCATATATTTAAAACTTATGAGATGAATGAATACAAATAAGGAGAAAAATCTCCTTATTTTGTAAGGCATGACTGACCATCAAGGCATGGGGGAGGGTGAGCATGCCTCACATTTGTCTTCTCAAAGTACTAGGCTTAGGGCTAGAATTAGGTGCTTAATCATTTTGTCTAATCTATATTAGATTAATAATTAGAAACCAAATCCCTCTTTTAAAGCCTTAAAACCGGTTTTACAACATAAAATGGGTGTCCATTTTATCTTTGTAATTTGTCATTTGTCACACATGTGACATGTGACATGTAACATGTAATTAAGCTTATAAATGTACATTTAACTAATTTAAATGCAATTTCATAACAAATAAATTAGACTTAACATTTTAAGTCACATTTTATAATTACATGTAAATAAAATGGTTCATCTCATATTTGGTTAATATAATCTACAACAATTTGTTATTATAATCAACCAATAATGCTTATCTCAAATATTTCATAAACATAATGCATTCTTAGTAATATAACAATTAATTACTAAAATGAAACTTATTTAATCATATTACAGTAAGATATATTTCTCACTTACAATTTTAACTTGGTTCAGTTTAAGGGATTAATTAATCTGTATCGCTATACAATTAATTAATGTATATGATTAGGGGATTGTCCTTTAGGTGTGACCTCAAGGGATCAACTGATCACCACCGTCATACGACAGTAACGTCAAACTCAATTGAGCCAATCGTTACCGATTTATGTTGACTAGTTGACTATAATATTCATCATCCCTTTGTATTGTTATTATCGAGATTTATATTTTGTGATCGCACTATCGTTGAGACATTTACTCCAATAATCTCCCACTTTTCCGAGACAAGTGTGCGTCCCCAATTCTCTTGTCCTCTTACGATCTCCCACTCAATGCAAGGTGTCTTGCAGGTCGTACTTGCATTTGATCATATCAAGAGTGGTTTACTTGATCTGGAGAGTAACTGTCTAACCAGAATTATCTACCATAGATACCTTCCGAGCGTGGCCACGCATTTTCAGCTTACTCCTCCTCGAGTGGCCTTGAGATTTTAAAACAACCTTGACAAGGGGTGGACAATTCCTATCGCACTATTCCCTTTGAATAGCCGCAACTCATAATGACCCAAAAGATGCCCATTTGACCCCAGTTACGAAGGTCGTAGATCATAAATCAAAGTCACTCTGAAACTGTGCCACCTTAGGCGAACAGTCTTTAGTCAAAGAATTGATTCAAAAAGAATACTATAGTAGCTCTTGCCACGACCAAGCTACTTGAGTTTCCAGAACTCCATAAGCGGTCACTGCCCCAAAGATTGTCCCTTACAGTCTGTTTATGTGATCGACTAATAATCCTTATGGCCCTACGGCACTTGAACTTGCCATCAATCGCATCACACTCTAGTCACTTGGAGTCGTCACCTCATATAAGCAACTAAGGGTTAATGCTATGTTAATCCAGTCCACTTTAATGGGGTCCAATATTGTCGCTACAACCCATTTGAACATAACAAAGCACAAAACGAGTTTTAGAAACTCAAACGATAAATGTGATTATCATATATGAACAATCAACACAATGTTATTGCTTCATATCATATAATCTAAAGTTTATTTCGTCCATGACAATTCATGACGATCTTATTAAATGCAATAATGGCTTGGGTAGTCAATATACCATATATTCATTCATTCCAACCTACTGAATTGCTTTTTCCTTCCATCCAACGTTATTACTAATAACATGAATTCATCTATGTACATGTCTAGATCTCTATCTAGTGTTGGGCTCTTTAACTTGAAAGATGCTTCCACTCGTTATCATGATAAGTGATAGGTAATTAGGTGAGAGGATCTACCATTAGTTCCTTGTAATCCACCTTATCCTCATCATAATGTATTAGGTCTCTATTTGTAGAATTTATAATGATTGAATCTTGAATCATCTTTTTAGTTATTCGCTTCTAGTATAACAAAGGTACGCCTAGGATTTCGATAAATCCTTATACGTTTGGAAATTTTGGTTTGTGTTACCTTTATCACATATCCAAATTTTCTCTACCAAACACAAGAATGAATCCCTAGTTCTCCTTGAGAACCCTATGGATGTTCTTGTAGGCTATCCAATAATACTCATGTGGATTGATTTGTTATAGGCTTGTCAGGCTTGTCATCTAATGGCATACATGATTCGTCTCATGTGATCAACAACTTTTAGGTTCAGTGGATGACTATGACCCTTTCATAGTGATCCCACTTTTATCAACATAAATAACATATTTAACTTGTTGAAATAGATAAAGGATCTTATCGATATAAGACACTTTTCTAAATGCCAAGCTAAAATCTTCTATTCCACAATAGATATTGATTTTAGTGTACATGTTGCCCTCTTTCATCCAACATTGATATCCAATTCAAAAGGATAATATGAATACGTCACTCACAATGTGTGATACGTCATTCACGTGGAAAACAATTTGTCCCACTGAACTTCATGTCTTTACATGATTACTTTTAGCTCCCACTTAACTTCATGTCTATACATGACTTTACGACAATTCGAGTGAAACTCTTCTTATATCTCATAATAGAAAAGATCATCATAACCTCTAGGTAGATATGTTAGGTTTGTGTCATTTACACATCCTATTCCAAATCCCTCTTTGGACATGTAGTTTTTTTGTGTATCTTGTACACACCTACTATGAGGTATTTAAGTGATGATATGGATCTAAGCATAGTTATGCATTAACTTAGCTTTTGCAGATATTTTCATGTCCATCCATGCAACTATAATTGGACACCTCCAAATACATCATTCCTTTCCATATATTCCATTTAGTTTCATAAGTCTCTTACGTTAGAAAATCCAATTTTAAAATTTCTAGGTACTTCCACTTCATAGATCATAATCTCATTATTTCAAGAACATTTTCTTTTGCTCTCGTCACTAGTCTAAGGATTTACCTAAGAACGCTTTCTTTTGGTCTCCTCACTTGAGTCTAACCTAAGAACATTTTCTTTTGGTTTCCTCACTAGTTCCTAACCAGTTTTACGTTGTGGCTTATTTTCTCCCACTCTATCTTTAGAATAATGCAACTATTTTCTTTAAAGATAGCCTTATGAGCCACAAACAGTTTTGTACTCATACTCGTGAGGGAGGTAGAAGTAACACACCATGACCTTTAATGATCTATTAAAGACTTTATTGTAAAGACATCAAATCTTAGCTTCGAAATAGACTAGTTCTATAAGCTAAAGAGGTGAACTCATATTCATGTCATTTACTATCTTTATAAGTGGTGTGGCCAATTGGTTGGGTAGATTCCCTATTTTGAGTTCAATAACTCAATTTGACTTAACAATTTATCTTTTAAAGCGAGAATCGAATGCTTAGCCTTTTGTTATAATGATCCAATCATCATAATACCAATATGATCAATTTGAGTCGATAGAATTTATGTTATTATTGCAAGTAGAGTATAATGACAAGTTTTAGAATGAAAACGTTTCCATAACCGAGTGACTTAGGTTGAAAACCAAGTCACTAATATCCAATTACAACCACTTGTTAATAAAAGGAAATAAACAAATTTCCATTGTCAAATAAGGAAATTAAGAGTTTCTAAAACAATGTCTCAAAATACAACCCAATAAAGAAGACAACACAAAATAAGTCCAAGCTTCCATATGTCTTCATCCATGGGTGGCTACTTTAGCTTTCCTTGAAGAGCCTCTTTAGGCTTGCTTGTCCTTGCCTTTGTTTTTGCTTGGGTGCCCAACGGAAACAATTTTTCCGGCTTTGATATCTCCTAGATACTTGGGGCAATTCCTTTTCCAATGACCTATGCCATTACAATAATGGCTGTGACAACACTCGCGAATGTGGAAATAAAACATAACAAGCATGTAATTTATATAGCGGAAAATACGGTGTTTTAAAAACTTTTTACATGCTAAGATAAAATACGAGGAATGTCAAATAAATACAAACTAAAATATAATATGCTACAAAGAGACGAAGTCTCTCAAAATGTTATCAAACATCAAGGTTGTTAGCAACTAGCTAAACATCGTCTAGGGGTGATTCGTCAAGACCAACACCCACTAGCTTACACCCGAACCCAAAATACAACACGCAAAATCCATCCAAGCAAGCAACCTGTTCATCCATGAAAAACATGAACGCCACAGTCAGTGGGGAGTAAGTTCGGGTTCTCCCAGCCATATCACAAGAAACATACTTAAACGGAAATACGAAAGTAGAAGCATGCATATATAAATATACATGTGAAATACGAGAAGGATAAATAGGCAATTCAATATATAAAGATAGCGGTACATGAAGCACAAAACCGTAACCATCAGATTATAGACAAACTCGGGGAAGACACCCTTAGGCAACCATACACTCACTAGGGCTTGCATCTCACCGTTAGTGGCATACACTTGATAAGATAGAACTCGACATATGAACTGTACGCATCAGATTACAAATAGACTCGGGGAAGACACTCTTAGGCAACCATACGCTCACTAGGGCTTGCATCTCACCGTTAGTGGCATAAGCTTGATAAGATTGAGACTCGACAAACACACCATGCCAAGTCATCCAAAGATCACAAATAATCAATCATTTAATCATCCATCCAAACGTACGAATACGTTGGCAACATCTCTCACGGTAAATGACACGCACTAGCACCGTGTACATGGCAAGTATGACTAAAATCGCATCCACGGGATAAACATTTCCCTGAACGCATACACGATTCAATACACATTTCGTATATGTAGACTAATTTCCTCCCGGTAGGACGACGATAATAATACGGTCCTAGTCTAAACCTGGCCAAACTCTCGGAATCACATTTTCCGATTGGACATGCGATAAATATTTCGCATCCAAGTCTCGGTCAATCATAGACGCCGAGTACCCCAAATTCGATCAACCTTCACGAAAGATGCGGAAAAGAGCACAAGCATCATAACAAGCGGTACGCTACATGCAATTACACCACCTCGCAAGTATACAACATTTGACGGCCGGGTCGATCAACGCAAAGCGTTCGCCTCCCAACAACGTTGTCATATGCTCACTTACACATGCAATTAAGCATTAAGGATAAACTCCCCGTTCCGACATTCCAGCCTTACGAACGTGGAGGTAGCCAGGGGAATGAGAGTACAAAGCACATAACAAATAGTGCTCAAACCATAACATGTGTAAAACCGACTCAAAGTGGGATATATGAAAAACCGACACAAAACATGCGATACAAGCGAATGGAATATAATATATTCGAAACATTAATATTTATAGTCATTACTTAAATTTATACGATAAACGAACCATGCGAACTATTATAAATTAAGATTTAAGAAAATATAAGAAAATAACTCCAGCAGGGTGCCAGCCAGTCACGGGGACCGGCGGCCGGGCACCCGGCTGGCGCCTCATGAACAAACCAAAATCAATAAAAATAAAGCGAGTTCCCAGCCGGTCAGGGGGACCGGCGGCCGGGCACCTAGCTGGGAACACACATCATCAAAATATAAGTTTCATTCTGCTGCGTCCTCAGCCGGTAGGCTGACCGGCGGCCGGGCACCCGGCTGGGAACACTTCTACCCGAGAAACAACAACACTTCAATAAATCTTCAAGAATCAATTATAACTATCATCAATTACCAACAATCATCAACAATTATCAATAATTATCAACACACAATAACCATCATCAACAAACACAATTCCTATGATTAATAATCCTATTCTAAATACGATTACTAACATAGAAAACACATTAAAAACACGTAATGATATCGAGTAAAAAATCACCGTTACCTTTTAGCGTCTTCAATCGATTTCAAAGCCTTCCTCCACTAGATAGTAATCCTTATCGGGGTCTTGGAGGTCTCCACCTAAACAAAGACGACAAAAGATGAATATAATTCACCTTTGAGAAAGACGGACAAATTGAAAAGTGAGAAAGACGGTAATTTTATTACCAAATAAGATAGAGGACGATGAGAGGGAAAGATTAAGACAAATTTAGTGAATTTGAGCGAGTAACGAAGGTGTAGCGATGATCTTAAGATCGATCAAGAATGGAGTTAGGTTTTTGGGTGGTTACTTGGTGAGGAAGAAGAAGTAAGTGGAAATGAGGGAGAGTTAGGGTTTTAAAGGGAGTATGAGGGAGTAAGTGGAAAAATGGGGCAAAAAGCCCATAAGCGCCTTAAGACGTAACTTACTCGGAATTTCGAGTAAAGCCCGAAAACGAACTCGGATTTCTAAATTAGACACGGGAAATTTAATTCTAGAGTAAAACCAAAATTTCGCTGAAAAGTATCCATATAATATTTTTAAATTACAAATAGGGTACATTTGCGGGTGTTACAATCACCCCACCTTTTAAAAAGTTTCGTCTTCGAAACTTGAGAGTAGAAAACAAAAGTATAAAAGACAAGAATCTATTTTCAAAATCAACACGAAAATTTTTAAAAGGGACACATTTATGAAACGAGGTTCTTCTCGAAAACGGTTTAAGGAGATTTTTCATAAGTGCGAAACTTTATTTACGAATCACAAGAGTGCCCGTCGCGAACGAGAGCTCTAGCTATCAAAAATCAATTCAATGTCGAAATAGTGAAATCGAAATTCAAAAAAACGTTAGTAAGTGCAGGACTAGTTACCAGACGTCTCCAATAACAAGTCCAAACATCCAACCAAACGCAAAATCCAAGAATAAAAGCAAAACAAATCTATTTTCTCCAAAAACAGGGTACAAAATCCATCTTTAGACTTCTTTGAAAAGTTAAATTAGAAATAGAATATGGAAATTCGAAGGTTTTCTCAAAGATAAAAATCAAAATAAGAAGACATTTCACGTACATAAAGCGACTCGCACATCTCACACACAATTTAGGGTAACAAAATATATACAAAACACGCAAAAACGAAACAAATCGAACTCTTAGGGATACGAAGATCACGATAAAGTCGGCAGGAAGATCTACAAGAACACGACATCACTAACTCTACTAATAAACTAGTCCTCAAGAGAATGTAATTTACACAAGTTACACCTCAACATTTCAGTCATTAGATTCCTCCTAAAACCTTTCATAATCGCGAGATTTCAAGCCAATAACTTAAATATTCAGATCCAATTAGTATCTACTAAAGTCCATCGGCACGGTAGACTCCACAACTAACAATCCACAAGAAATATTCATTACGAACTCTAATCTTCTTAGTTTCATCAAAACTCTTACTATAAACCACCAACAAAAAAATATTTATCTCTAGGGAAATATGTTCGCTAACAACCACAAGGTAAAGGAGACTTACCATGAAAATCCCTTGATTAAATTTACTTCAAACTCATTATCGAAAGCTTGAAACGAACATTTCTCAATCTCTAACTATGATTCTTTAAGGATAAAAGAAAATTACTAATTCCAACCACAAATGGCCAATCACTTGGCAATCAGACAACCATTCAAATCATCTAGCTCATCTAAAACTCAAAATGAATCGATTTTCATTTATGACAATATTCCTCAAACTTTAGTTACCGGCTTAATTACCCTAAAGCAAAGTCCCTTTTAGAATCCACCAATTAAAGACATCAAATTCCCAAATGATATCCAAAGGCACTGTTACAATACCCAACAACAACGAACTATTATTATGCTCAACTCAATTCTCAAAATAACACCACAATACCAAACTCCGAATCTAAAACCACCAAGAGAATACATTATCACTATTAGCATTTATCCTAGAGCTTAAGTCTTATTTCCCATGATCAAATACAACATGAAATTTACTCAATCCAAAGACACATATTCTAGCTAATGATCGTTATTTATATACATATTTAATGCTTCCCCTAGATACAAATAACTCGATTTACCGTCTTTCGTTGCTTATTCTATGCTATTTTAGCTAGAAAATCAATTCTGCCGCTTTTGTTATGTTTTAATGCAGATTGGATGCATTTGGAGCTTTTTGAGTAAATATGGAGCATGGCGGAGGTGGATCGTGGAAATATAGGCACGGGAATCGAGAAGAATCAAGAAGAATCAAGAAGAAAGACAAGAAAGGAAGAAAAGTGAAGAAACGAGCAAAATGAAGGGTTGCTCGACCAGGCAGACCTAACTTGCTTGGTCGAGTCGCACTGTGTCCTTGCTCGATCGAGCAGAAGTGCCTTGCTCGATCGAGCAACCTTTATTTCGGCAGTTTTCTCTAATTTTCCTAAACTTTAACCTAATTAATTAGATCTTTTGTATTATAAAAAGAAAGCTCGTCTTTCATAATTAGACATGCTTCCTCATGCTTTTGAATTCTTTTAGGCTTTAATTCATAAACCCTAAATTAGTTTACTTTTGCTCTGGATTTTATTCATCAAAGACGATTGTCTTTAGTTCAACTTGTAATCGGTATTCTTCAATCTTTCTTCGTTATTCAATTTAATTGCCTTCTAGTTCTTTAATTATTCTTTGTTCATCCTTTCATTATTGTTAATCATGTTTACTTTAATTATTATTGTTGTTGTTAATATCGTTATGAGTAGCTAAATTCCTTTCTAGGGTTGAAAGGGGATCTAGGATTGTTAGAAGGGGTAAATTGATTAATTGAATTGCAATTGCATGGTTATCGTTTGATTATCGTTTTAATTCTAGTTGTTTGATTACTGGCCAGGATTAATTAACTAGTCTTGCAAATTAGGATTGACACCGACCGGGTTAAGACTAAGATAGGCTACGATAATTGAATAGACTCGTTTAATGATAGCGACCGCATGTTAAATTGTAGATCTAAAGGGCATAATTGAATCGACCGATCTTGTGACCTTAGATAACTTTATTGCATGATAGTTGATTTTATCCCTACCCCTGAACAATAATCCTAGTGAACCTGAGACCCTAGACTTTTAATCTCATTGTTTTCAACCTTATTAGTTTGTTATTGCTTATTATTAGTTGTTATTATTATTAGTTGTTATTGTTTACTTTTAGTTATTGTTATTGTGTGCCATTAGTTTAGAACATAAATCTCAAACCCCGAAATTGTACTTTAGAGACAAACCTAGTTTAACAGATTAGATTACTACCGCCTCCCTGTGGATTCGATACCTTGCTTACCGCTGACTATTAGTTAGTAGTGAATTCGGTTTACTTTGATTAAGGTGACGCGACTTTAACCTTATCAAATTTGGCGCCGTTGCCGGGGAGGCAACAGTTTTCTGTTTGTTTCTACTTAGTTTGTCTTTTTTCGTCTCAGGGAACCTAAGTTCCTTGAGACCGTTCTCATCCTTTTCTTTAGTTTTTGTTTATGGCCAGGTGTTCTAGGTCCGTTCTCGTGCCCTACGATTCCGAACCAGAGAAGACTCTCCGGTCTAGACGAAACTTTTGGAAGGAAATTCAAGAAGCGGAAGACTTGAGTACGCTTGAAACAGTTTACGCCAAATTCGTCGCAGAAAAACCGTCCTTAGAAGAGGATACACCTATTTCTGCACCTACTACAACCATGCCTACTCTAGCCAGCCATTCCGAGCCTACTGTTGCATCTATTCCCAAGGGATTCAAACTCCCTACTACGGGTAATAGTACTTTTGAGATTCGCCCATCTTATATCTCTTTGGTGGAGCGAAACATGTTTGGAGGAAGCCCCAGTGAGGATCCTGCAAAACATATGAAGAAATTCACCAATTATTGCTGCTCTATTCCTTTGACGGGTGGGGTGACACAAGATCAGATCAAGTTGGTGTTGTTTCCCTTTTCATTACGAGACGGGGCAGAAGATTGGTTGAGTAAGTTAGATATGGCTGCACTTGGCATCACCGATTGGAATTCTTTGGCTCTTGCATTCTACAAAAGATATTTTTCGCCACAGAAAACCAATGCCATTCGAAGTCAAATCACAAGTTTCAAACAAGGTCCCAATGAGAACTTTAATGAGGCCTGGGTTCGCTTCAAAAAGCTTGTCAAGTCTGTTCCACATCATGATTTTGATACTTGGTTCCTATGCAACCAATTTTTTAATGGGTTATATGATGATCAGAGGAGGTTGTTAGATTCTGCTTCTAATGGGAGATTTCAAAATAACACTACCGATGCCAATGCTTGGAAGTTAATTGATGAGATGGCTACTCACACTGCTGAGTATGGGAATCCTAGGGGTAATGTGAGGAGAGGAGGTTCGGATAATGCAGTTGCAGCTCAGTTGGAGGCATTAACTGCCAAAATTGCCGAGTTACAAACTTCAAAGTCCTTGGAAAATAAGCAAACGGTTCATGCCATGGTTCAACAAGAGCCAACCTGTGAACGATGTGGTACTATGGGGCATACTGCAGTGGAATGTATGAGTACGGTTGAGCAAGTCCTTGCTTTTCAATCTTTTAAGCAAGGTACACCTTACTCCAATTTTTACAATTAAAGGACAAAAGAGCATCCCAGTCTCTCCTACCGAAGTCAGAATGTTCTTAATCCTACCCCACTGCCTCATCAGCAACAAGGTTTCTCTTATGTGATTCCTCTGAATCGCAATTTCCAAGGTAACTTTAACCGTTCCAATCAAGGTGGCCAAAACGTTCAACAACCTCCACCTCCACCACCTCCAAGTAATGATATGGCGGAATTGAAAGCCATGTTGCAGCAGAGTCTTATTATACAACAAAAGCAAGATGCTCAGATCTCACAGTTAATAGCTCATAATAAGATGGTTGATACTCAAATTGCCCAATTGGCAATTCAAAATCCACATAAACAACCGGGTAATCTTCCTTCTCAAGGACACCCTCCACATGAACAAGCCAATGCTATCACTTTGAGGAGTGGAACCCATTACAAAGGCCGTGAAATGATAGGGGATGAAACCAATGAAAGCTTGGAAGTTACTGATCAAAGTTCGAAAAACAGCGAAAAAGGGGCTGAAAAAGAGGTTGCTCGATCGCGCAGCACCCCCTTGCTCGATCGAGCAACCCTTGAAAAAGTCGAAAATTCGGCTCGAAAAGTTCCTGAAAGTTACTGTTCAGAAAAACTCGATCGAGCAACCCCTCTGCTCGATCGAGCAACCCCTGATCAGGATGAAAAATCTTCTAATTCATCTTCCAAAGCCAAAGAAGCCAAGCTAATTGTCATTGCACTTCCCTTTCCGCACCGCCAACATAAATCCAAGCTTGATAAACAGTTTGGGAGGTTTATGGAAGTGGTCAAGAATCTGCAAGTAAGTGTACCTTTTACCCAGTTGATTACTCAAGTGCCGGCTTATGCAAAGTTCATGAAAGATATATTGACAAGGAAGCGGTCCTTTAATGAAGTGGAGACGGTTTCATTTACTGAGGAATGCAGTGCTGTGTTGCAATCCAGATCACCACCTAAGCTAAAGGATCCAGGGAGTTTTTCTATTCCTTGTAATATAGGTTGCTTAGCAATTGATAAAGCCCTTTGTGATTTAGGGGCTAGTGTTAGTGTTATGCCATTTTCTATATGCAAAAAGCTTAATATGGGTCAACTTACTGTTACAACCATGACCTTACAAATGGCCGACCGTTCTATTAAACACCCTTTAGGGATTTTAGAAGACGTACCGGTTAGAGTAGGGACGTTTTTCATACCAGTTGACTTTGTTGTCTTATATATGGCTGAGGACACCCAAATTCCTATCATCTTGGGACGACCATTCCTCCATACTGCGAGGGCGGTTATAGATGTTAAGAATGGGAGACTTACACTAACAGTGGGGGACGATACAATCACTTTCAATCTGGATAATGCCATGAAACACCCCATGTTAGAAGAGACATGTCATAGAGTCGATATTGTTGATTTATCTATTGATGACTGTCTTTCTTTATGTTTGAATAGGGATCCTCTAGAGATCGCCTTAATTTCCAGCACTGCTGAAGCTGGAAGCTCACGGAGTGAAGAAGTAGTTCAGATGGAAAAACTGCTGATAGGAGAGGACTGCAAGGCACAAAAGGTTTATAGCTTAGGTAACCCCCCTAAGGTTACCGAGGTAAAGAAACCTGAACTTAAACCCCTCCCCTCTCATCTTAAGTATGTTTTTCTTGATTCGCATGAGATAAATCCTGTAATTGTCAGTGCTAGCCTATCTGAAAGCCAACTTACTGATTTGTTGGTGGTTTTAAAAAGACATAAAAAGGCTATAGGTTATAGCATTGATGATTTACAAGCTATTAGTCTTGACTTTTGTATGCACCGTATCCACTTAGAAGAAGACCATAAACCTTGTAGGCAGGGTCAGTGTCGTTTGAACCCCACTATGCAAGAGGTAGTTAGAAAAGAGGTGCAGAAATTGTTAGATGCGGGAATCATATATGCTATTTCTGATTCCAAGTGGGTTAGTCCTGTTCAGGTAGTCCCTAAGAAGGGAGGGACTACGGTCGTCACTAATGAGAAAACCGAGCTCATATCTACTAGACTAGTGACTGGGTGGAGGATGTGTATTGATTATAGGAGGCTGAATGTAGCCACTAGGAAAGACCACTTCCCTCTTCCCTACATTGACCAAATGTTAGAGCGTCTAGCTTGTCATAAGTATTTTTGTTATCTAGACGGCTACTCGGGATTCTTTCAAATCCCCATTCATCCTGTCGATCATGAAAAGACTACCTTCACATGCCCTTTTGGTGTCTTTGCTTACCGAAGAATGCCTTTTGGGTTATGTAATGCCCCTGCCACCTTTCAACGTTGTATGATGGCTATATTTTCTGATTATATCGAGTCTATTATGGAGGTCTTTATGGATGACTTCAGTGTTTATGGGACCGATTTTGATAGTTGTTTAGCTAATCTGACTAAGGTCTTGCAACGTTGTGAGAAAAGCAATCTTGTGTTAAACTCGGAGAAGTGCCACTTCATGGTAACTGAAGGGGTGGTACTTGGTCATTTGGTGTCTGGACAAGGCATCCAAGTGGATAAAGCTAAAGTGGAAGTGATTGAGCAATTACCGTACCCGGTGAATGTTAAAAGTGTTAGAAGTTTCCTTGGTCATGCGGGGTTCTATCGCCGTTTTATTAAGGATTTTTCAAAGATTGCTCAACAAATGACCAAGCTACTCCATAAGGATGCTCCGTTTGTGTTTACAGATGAGTGTGTTAAGTCTTTTGACAGGATTAAGCAAGCTCTAATCTCAGCTCCTATTATCCAGTCTCCTGATTGGACATTGCCGTTTGAGATAATGTATGATGCCAGTGACTATGCAATTGGGGCTATTTTGGGGCAAAGGAAGGATAAGGTGCTACATGCAGTTTACTATGCCAGTAAGACGTTGGATGATGCGCAAGTTAACTATGCTACCACTGTTAAGGAGTTACTTGCGGTTGTCTTTGCTTTGGATAAGTTTAGAGCCTATCTTGTGGGTTCTAAGGTGATAGTCTATACTGACCATGTAGCACTGAAGTACTTGTTGGCTAAGAAGGAAGCCAAACCTTGGCTTATTCGTTGGATCTTGTTGCTACAAGAATTTGATTTGGAGATCTGGGATAAGTCAGGTGCTGAGAATGTGGTTGCTGACCCTTTGTCTCGTTTAAGGTTCGAAGGGGGAGATTCCATCCCCATTGATGATTCGTTTGCTGATGATCATCTCCTTGCCATTACCATGGAGACACCATGGTTTGCCGATTATGCTAACTTTTTGGTTGGGGGGATTATGCCTCCCGATCAATCCTATCAGCAAAATAAGAGGTTTCAACACGATGTCAAGAGGTATTTTTGGGATGATCCTTATCAATTCCGGGAATGTGCCGACGACATTTATCGACGATGTATTCCAGAGGGTGAGTTACATGCCATCCTTTCTCATTGTCACTCTTCTTCATATGGCGGTCATCATGGTCCCTCAAGGACGTTTGCTAAGGTTATGCAGTCGGGTTTTTACTGGCCGACTATTCTCAAGGATGCTACTACCTTTGTCCGTTCTTGTGACGCATGTCAAAGGACGGGTAACATTTATCAAAGGCATGAGATGCCTCAAAAAGGTATTTTGGAAGTTGAGATATTCGATGTTTGGTGCAGCAGGAGCTCACCCAAGGGGCCTTGATGATCAAACCACAAGCAAGACAAGCCTGACCCCAATACCCCCTCAGATGGAAGCTCGAGTCACAAGGTCTAAACAACAAGTCATGGCAAGCCAACTTCAAGCCAAACCAATCCAAGATATTGAGGAAGGTAGTCCAGGGCTTGCCAAGCCATGCCAAGGTCCAATACAGTCTACATTACCCACACAAAACAGAAACAATATCAGTTAGAACCAGGCAGACCATTCAGGAAACCCAGCACCAATGAGGTACAGCAGAGCATCCCAGCCACCCCTACCATGGCCTACCATCAAGCCAACCCCCTAATCAACAAGTTTGTCCAGGATAATCCCTTTTGAATTCTAGCAAAAACTCAAGTAACAAGCAGCCTAAGTTAGAGTCCAATGAACATTAAAGCAGAGAAGGTACAAGTTCAGATTGTGGCTTTCCTTTTGCTTAAGTCAACTTGTCCTCATCCAAGGCAGGTTTATCTAAGTTCTAATAAGAGTAGAGAGTCCCAAGGAGCAACAAAACATCCAAGCAAGGCAGCAAGACAACCAGAGCAACAGATTTCCATTTCAGGAAAACTCCAAAAACTGCTTTATTGCTTTTTGTTCAGTCTGTTTGTGTCTTGTGTCTGTACATGATAGTTGTTGAGCTCGTCCTATTGTGAGGCTCTTAATTAGTGTCTATTGTAGTAGTTTAGATCCTAAGCTGGCCCTTGGATGATCTATACATCCAATGGTTCACAAGATGTCAGCTTCCCTATATAAGGAGGTCTTTGTATGTTGTTTTAATCAGACTTTGATGAATGAATTAACTTTGAGAAATCCCTCAAATCTTTCAAACTTGTGCTAAGAGATGTAGTTTGAGTCAAGCCTGATACATCTTTAAGGTGTTTGATCAGTGTCTTGCTTTGTGAGTCAAGTTAAATCTGTGCCTTGTTGTGATTAGCTTGCTTGCTGTTGAGTCTATTCTAGGGTGTTTGTGCTTTGCTGTAACACTTTAAACCTGTCTCAGAACTAGTCTTCGAGTCCCTTTTCTTTTGCTTTGTTGTAGGGGAGTTTCTCTAAGTCATATCCTTTGAACTTTAGTTAATATAAACCAATCTCTCTAAATCAGCCTCCATTTCTGTCTGTGTTTGTTTTCAGTTTAAGTAAACTTAGTTCAACTTCTGTTAAACTCACAAGCCTTAGTAGTTTACACTCCAAATTGATTATCAAAACTTTGGTTGAGAGTCTTAGTGAGTCATTTTCCCTATCTACATTTAAAAACACAAAAATAGCCCAATGAGTGAAGAGAGACTGGCAGGAGTAGAAGCAAAGATGGAGGACCTGGCTGGGATTGTAACCACCCTAACCAGAGCCCTGGATCAGGTAATAGGCAACCAGTTGTTTGCTGGAGGAAGAGGCAGAGGACGTGGAAGAGGCCAAGGAGGAGGCAGAGGAAGGGCACCTGATGATGAAGAGTATCCAGACTCAGATGACTCAACAAGGAGCAGGGCTTCCATCCACAGGCACATAGATAAGCATCTTAAGGTAGACATCCCTGAGTTTTCTTGTAGTCTTAAATCCTGATGATTAGTTAGAATGGTTAAGAGAAGTAGAAAGGATCTTTGAGTACAAAGGATATAATGATTCTAAGTCTTTTAAAGTAGCCATTCTTAAACTGAAAGGGTATGCTTCTCTTTGGTATGAAACCATGAAAGGGTTAAGGGCTAGGGAAGGAAAAGAACCCATCAAATCTTGGACCAAACTAAAAAAGAAACTGTTAGATAAATTTGTTGCTAAGGATTACACCCAGGATCTGTTTATTAAGTTGTCTAAGTTGAAACAAGGAGACAAACCTGTTGTATCTTATCTGAGAGAGTTTGAACAGCTCACCTTGCAGTGTGATATAAATGAGAAACCTAAGCAAAGGATTGCTAGGTACTTAGAGGGTCTAGATAAGAGCATTGCTAACAAGGTTAGGATGCAACCTCTGTGGTCATTTGATGATGTTGTTAACTTATCTCTGAGAATTGAAAAGATAGAGAAGACTAAGTCTGTTACACCAAAACCTATTAGACCTTTTCAAACCAGACCTTACAGTGGATTGAGGACCATGGATACCCCTAAGACAGCACCCCCACCTACCTTAGACAAGGGAAAGGGCATCATTGGTCAGAAGCCAAGCACTTCATTGACTGAGAATAAAATTAGGTGCTTCCAATGTCAGGGCTATGGACATTTCAGGAAGGATTGTCCTTCTAAGAAGACCTTAACAATAATGGAGGTTGAGACTTGGGAAAAGGAAGGTCTAGTTGAGTATGAGAGGGATGAGCCTGAGGTTGAAGAAGTGGTGAGTGAGGAGGAAGAGCCTAGTCAGGAGGCAATAGTGGCACTCCCTGACACAGGCCACAACTTAGTTCTATGGAGGGTAATGCACTCACAACAGATACCTTTGGAGGAGGATCAAAGGTCCCTCATTTTTAGGAGCAGATGTACCATACAAGGAAGGGTTTGTAACCTCATCATAGATGGAGGAAGCTGTACCAATGTGGCCTCAGTTACTATGGTTGACAAGTTGAAGCTAAGCCCTCAAGAGCACCCTCACCCCTATAAGTTGAGATGGCTGAGTAAGGGAGCAGAGATTAAAGTGGACAAGCAATGTATGGTCCCATTCTCCATTGGAAGTGTGTACAAAGATGAAGTTCTGTGTGATGTGGTTCCAATGGATGCATGTCACTTATTATTAGGAAGACCATGGGAGTTTGATAAAAGCTCCATACACCAAGGAAGAAGAACCACCTATTCCTTCAAGCATGGGAGCAGGAAGGTGACATTAGCCCCTTTGCCACCTCATCAGAAGAGCTATGGGAGTCCCAGTGTGGCTGAAGACTTTAGTGGAGTCTTGTTTCTATCTGAATCAGCAATGGTTAAAGAGTGTAGTGAAGAGCAACCTGTATTGATGCTGCTATCAAAGGAAGTTCAGGAAGGGGAGTCTAAGGTAATCCCTGCAGAAGTTAAACCCCTCATTAATCAATTCAAAGAAGTGTTCCCAGAGGAACTTCCTGATGGCTTACCCCCTTTGAGAGGAATTGAGCATCAGATAGACCTTGTGCCAGGGTTTGTACTACCTAATAGACCAGCATATAAGTGTGATCCTAAGGCTACACAAGAGCTGCAGAAACAAGTTGGAGAGTTGATGAGTAAAGGGTTTGTAAGGGAGTCATTAAGTCCTTGTGCTGTGCCTGCATTATTGGTTCCTAAGAAGGATGGGACTTGGAGGATGTGCATAGATAGCAGGGCTATCAACAACATCACAGTCAAGTATAGGTTCCCTATACCTAGGCTTGATGACATGTTGGATGAGCTGAGTGGCTCAAGGTTCTTTTCTAAGATTGATTTGAGGCAAGGTTACCATCAATTGAGAATCAGGGAAGTAGATGAGTGGAAGACAGCCTTCAAAACAAAGCATGGCCTTTATGAGTGGCTTGTCATGCCCTTTGGCCTGTCAAATGCCCCAAGTACCTTCATGCTATTAATGACAGAAGTGCTTAGGCCTTGCCTAGGGAGATTTGTGGTGGTCTACTTTGATGATATTCTCATCTACAGCAAGAGCAAGGATGATCACTTGAGGCACCTTGAGAATGTGCTTGAAATACTTAAGGAGAGCAAGCTCTTTGGGAAGCTTGAGAAATGCACCTTCATGACTGAGGAAGTCAAGTTTCTAGGATATGTGGTGTCTGGTAGAGGCATTTCAGTTGATCAAGATAAGATCATTGCTGTCCAGTCTTGGTCTGTTCCTAGGAATATCAAAGAAGTAAGAGGGTTCCATGGCTTAGCATCCTTCTACAGAAGATTCATTAAGAATTTCTGCACCATTGCAGCACCCCTCACTGAATGCATGAACAAGGGAGAGTTCACTTGGACTGAGAATGCTTTGCAGGCTTTCAAACACATGAAGAAACTCTTGTGCAGTGCACCTATCCTCAGGTTGCCAGACTTTAACTGCCTATTTGAGGTTGAATGTGATGCAAGTGGAGTGGGAATTGGAGCTGTCCTCATCCAAGAGAAGAAACCTGTAGCCTATTTTAGTGAAAAACTAAGTGGTGCCAAGTTGAACTATTCTACATATGACAAAGAATTTTATGCTCTTGTCAGGGCTCTAAGGCATTGGAGTCACTATCTGAAGCCCAATCCTTTTGTCTTACATTCTGATCATGAAGCATTGAAGTACATAGGAGGCCAGCATAAGCTCAGTCACAGGCATGCCAAATGGGTGGAGTTCCTCCAGTCATTCACCTTTTCTAGCAAATACAAAGAAGGAAAACAAAATGTGGTGGCTGATGCATTATCTAGAAGATACACTCTGCTATCAACCATGGAGCAAAGGGTTCTTGGCTTTGAGTTCATGAAGGATATGTATCAGGAAGATCCAGACTTTGCAGAGGATTGGTTAGCACAGAAAGAGGGAGCAAGGACCATTGATTCAGCCTACACTCTACAAAATGGATTCCTGTTCAAAGGAAACAAGTTGTGTGTCCCCAGAGGGTCTTATAGGAGTCTATTGATTAAGGAAGTGCATGGAAGTGGCCTTGGAGGACACTTTGGAGTTCAGAAGACTGTGGACATACCGCAAGATCAATTTTACTGGCCTAAGATGATGGGAGAAGTCCAAATAGTACTCAGAAGGTGTGGAGTTTGTCAAAAGGCCAAGAGTTCTTTTCAAGCAGGACCTTACACTCCCCTACCAGTCCCATGTAGGCCTTGGGAAGATGTAAGCATGGATTTCATAGTAGCATTGCCTAGGACAACAAGAGGGAAAGATTCTATCATGGTGGTTGTGGATAGGTTCAGCAAGATGGCACATTTCATTGCTTGTAAGAAAACTGAGGATGTTGTGAGTGTGGTAGAGCCATACCTTGATGAGGTGCTAAGATTACATGGAGTTCCAAGAACTATTGTATCTGACAGAGACACAAAGTTTATGAGTCATTTCTGGAGAACATTGTGGAAGCTACTTAACACTAGGTTGTTGTTTAGTACCTCCCATCATCCTCAAACAGATGGACAAACTGAAGTGACCAACAAGACCTTGGGAAGGATCTTGAGGTGTATAGTCAGCAAATCCCTCAAGGATTGGGACTTAAAGCTAGCTCAAGCAGAGTTCTCTTTCAATAGAGCCTTTGAATTTGTCTAATGTGTGCAGGTCAGAGATCCACTATGATGCCAAGAAAAGGGTGGAACAAATGCTACAACTCCATGAATGAGTCAGAAAACAAATTGATGCCAAGAAAAGAGTGGAACAAATGCTAAAACTCCATGAATCAGTCAGAAAACAAATTGAGAAGACCAATGATCTATACAAAAAGAATGCCAAGGTTCCTAAGATCAAGAAAGACTTTGCACCAGGAGACTTAGTATGGATCAACCTAAGGAAAGAAAGGTTCCCTTCCAAGAGAAAGAATAAGCTAGAACCAAGAGCAGATGGTCCTTTTCAAGTCATAGAGAAGATAGGTCCTAATGCCTACAGAATTGATCTACCAGGAGAGTATGCAGTTCATGGAACATTCAATGTTGGAGATCTTAGTCCCTTCTATGAAGACTCTGAGGGAGAGGAAGACACATGCTTAAGGTCAAGCCCTTTTCAACCTGGGGAGGTTGCAGCAGGAGCTCACCCAAGGGGCCTTGATGATCAAACCACAAGCAAGACAAGACTGACCCCAAGACCCCCGTCAGATGGAAGCTCGAGTCACAAGGTCTAAACAACAAGTCATGGCAAGCCAACTTCAAGCCAAACCAAGCCAAGATATTGAGGAAGGTAGTCCAGGGCTTGCCAAGCCATGCCAAGGTCCAATACAGTCTACATTACCCACACAAAACAGAAACAATATCAGTCAGAACCAGGAAGACCATTCAGCAAACCCAGCACCAAGGAGGTACACCAGAGCATCCCACCCACCCCCACCATGGCCTACCATCAAGCCAACCCCCTAATCAACAAGTTTGTCCAGGATAATCCCTTTTGAAGTCTAGCAAAAACTCAAGTAACAAGCAGCCTAAGTTAGAGTCCAATGAACTTTAAAGGAGAGAAGGTACAAGTTCAGATTGTGGCTTTCCTTTTGCTTAAGTCTACTTGTCCTCATCCAAGGCAGGTTTATCTAAGTCCTAATAAGAGTAGAGAGTTCCAAGGAGCAACAAGACATCTAAGCAAGGCAGCAAGACAACCAGAGCAACAGATTTCCATTTCAGGAAAACTCCAAAAACTGCTTTATTGCTTTTTGTTCAGTCTGTTTGTGTCTTGTGTCTGTACTGTTGGAGTAGGTGTCCTCCACAATAGTGCGCCACATAATAAGTCTTATTATGGAATGTAATTGGGATATTTATTGACTATATATATGATTAGTCAGTTGATTAACGTAAATCAATAACGGTTGGCTGACTAGAGTTTGACGTTATTGTCGTTTGACGGCGGTGATCAACTGATCACTTTCGGTCACACCTAAAGGATGAAATACAAATAGTAACTAATTATTTGTATACGATACAGTTAATTAGTACATTACATATATTCGATATGTACGAGAGTTAATTGTTAGAAATTGAGTTAAGAACTCAAATTCGATTAAATTTATTTTTCAATTATGCGATAATTGACTAATAAATTTATATCTTATTTAATATGATTAAATAAGATTTAACTTAGTAATTAATCGTTAAATTACTAAATTAGTTGAGGTTTTGAGATAGAGGTAATTAATTAATTATATTTACAAGGAGTTGTAAAATAAATTAACTAAGCATTGTGGGACCCATTATATATTGATATAATGGTAAAATATTACTTAAAATGTTAGGTACATATTATTTATTTAATTAAGTCATATAATTGTTATATGATCAAATTAACACTTAATTATACAAGATAATTAACCATATGATCAATAAGTATTTGTGAGACAAATATCAAAAATCAAAATGGACCTACCTAGACCAATTGTGGCCGGTTATGATGTAGTTACAAGGGTGATGTTTTTGTTCTTGTTGTAACTCTTTAGTTAGCTTTTGAAAGTGACATAACAAGTATAAAACAATCATCATCTTTTCTACAACACTCCACTCTAATGCATGTGAACAAATTAAACAAAATAATAGTCCATTTGTGGACAATGTGGTCCGGCCTCATGGCCTATACAATGAGCATTTGTGTTCATTTTATTACTACTT
>JAIUZE010071198.1:0-44601 GCA_022085475.1 Heliosperma pusillum | reverse complement strand
ACCCTAAACAGGTTAGTATTATTCTGTTTTGTTTTGTTTTGTTTTATTTATTTTATTACAAAGTATTTCATTAAGTTGCTGACGTAAGATTTACACGTAAGCATTAATAATTTTCAACCCAGAAAAATTAATGAATTAAAAAAAATCCTGATACAGAAATTACAGATCTCCGTTCAAAAATCAGAACAATCGGAAAAAATTCATAACAAACCCTAGAATCTGAAACCCTAGATGTAATCAATTCAATCAAAATCAATTAAAATCATAAAAACGAAGAAAATCACGATATTCAAACAAAATCCCTAAATCGAAACAATCAATCGCAAAATCCAACAATAAAATCAAAAAAATCAATCGATTAAGAGAAATTACCGAGAACGAATCTCAAAAGAAAAAATTAATAAGCAATCGGTATTGGGGATCGAGGTCGGAGGGATTCGAATCGATGAATGACGGTGGCGATTGAAGGTGGCGGAGAGGCGGCGGCGGTGGTAGGAGGAGAGAGAAGATAAAAAGGGGATCTAGGGTTTGGGAGAATTGTAGAAGAGGGGTGGCAATCGGGTATGTGAAGGAGCATAGGATAATGTTGACTAATGTGTGGCTGTCACTCCTTTTACAAACGCGTTCCTCGTGTTTTTTTTTTTGTTATAGCACCTTGTTTTTTATACAACGTGTTTCTTTTCCATTGTCTCGTCTCCCCACTTGTTTAGAGTGACTTTGCTGGTATTTTCGCCCGTGCGATGTACAGTCCGAATAAATTTGTGTACTTTTTTTAAACGATGGTAATAAAGCGTTACTAGGTGATAACAAATCTACCGCAACTCTCACTGAATACATACACTATTTGTTACAAGCTGAAAATGGATAGTTCGGTGCGCCTCTCGTCCCTCTCCACCAATGTTCACAGGAAAAGAGGAAAAGTGGTGGGGTAGGTAAAAGGAAAAGAAAAAGAAAACAGAGAAGGAAAAGGGGAAGGATAGAAAGAATTAAGACAATAGACGAGGAGAGGAAGGAAAAGGGGAGAAGACCGAAAAGAAAAAAGAGACAAGAAAATCGAGGGAATAGAAAGATAACGAAAGAAAAATCTGAGGGTGGGAAAAAAAGGAAAGAAAAAAAAACAAGGGGGCGAAGGAGGGGAGGAAAAGGAGGAGAAAGTGTAGCAATGTAAAAGAGGGACGGGAGAGGACAACAGGATAACAAACAGAACAGAAACAAACGGGAGCAGGGGGAAGAAAGCACGTGAAGCATCAGGGAAAAAGGCTGAGCAGAGTAAAGGAGGGGAAAGACAAAATAGAGAAAAATAAAGGGGCACCGGAAAAGACAGCAGGGACGGGAAGGAAAAATGAGAGGCACGGAGAGGGCAAAAATCAGTCGTAGAACGCCAAACAAAAAAACGGTAAAGGGGAAGCGGAGCTGGCGCAGTGGAGGGACGGGAGGAATGAAAAAGAAAGAAAGGATCAGAAACAGAAAATAGAAAATACAGCGGACGAAGCGCGAAAGAAGTAAAAACCTACAAAACCAGAACTTCGACTTTTGCAGACCATTTTCTTTGGTGTCCGTTCTCCACTTGCCTACACACTTGCATATTATGAGATGAGCATTATCCGTCTTAAGCTTGTGACGAAAAGTGTCCATCTTCAATGAGCATTCGTGCCGGATCTATGTGTCACCGTTATTAAAGAAGATAATAAAATGAGAAGATGAGATATTAGGCTTTGTTTTTGCACCAAAATTTTAAGGGCAAATATGTTATTTTATACTTCCTCCGTTCCATTTGATTGTATACGTTTGCTTTATCACGTATGTCAATGATCATTTTCTATTGTTTATATCTTTAGTTACGTATTATTAAAAATTATAAAAATTTGATATTAATATTGTACTCGGTAAGACAATTTAAACAAGATCTTACATGACTATCTTTTATGTTATATATTAAAAGTTGTATTAAAGGTTATCTTCACTTATGAATAGTGACAAAAAAGCAAACGTATACAACCAAATGGAACGGAGGAAGTATTTATTAAATTAAAATGAACTCCAGAAGCCATAACGTATTATAGTTGCATCTTTTTACCGCTGAAAAAAAAAATTAAAATGAACTTTGACTAAATCAAATTTATCTATAGTGTTTTCCAACAAAACAAGTTGTTTAACTAACATTAAGGGGCCGTTTGGTTCGTAGAGGGGAAAGGGAATGAAATACTAAAAGAGAAACAATGGGAAAAGAGTAGGATTACCCTGAATTAAATTGGTTGTTTGGTTTAATCCTGAAAGGGAATAATTTACCCCCTAATCCCTTTGTACTTGTTTGGTTGTTAAAGAAAGGAATCAACCTGAGTTTTTAAATTTTCGTCTAAACATATTTTTCTCATACATATTTTTAGGTTATATTTTATCAAATGTTTTTTTCCTTAGCATTTTTTCCCTACTTTTTTTCACTTTTTTACGCTATGTTTATCAAATAATCAATATATCGTGATTTCAAACTTTTTTCGTATGCAACGTTTATCAAATGATCAACATATTATGATCAAAGTTTTTTTGAGATAGCTTCAATCACCAACTCAAAATATTACCTCTTTTCCAAAACGCAAAACATTGTTCTACAAGATTAACATAAAAAAGTTCAAAAGCAAAAAAGATTACAAGTTCAACTACTACTCTTTCATAGACTCAAAAATCACCATAAGTTGAAGGGAGAAGACTTTTGACAAATATGCATTTCAAAGCATCGGAACACTTGAAAAAAATCATGAGATTGCTTGGTTGTGCAGCCAAGATCTAAGCTACTTCCAAAGCTTGTTCAGGAGTAATACCTTCCAAAGCAAGTAGTGCGTCTAGCACTTTATCCCTATTCTCCTTTATTTCTTGCCCACGCTCATCGGCACGAGACATTACATTAGTCATAGTAGAAAGATGAATGTTCATGTCTTTCATAAAACCCTGTAAGCTAGCAAGTTCAGAATTACTAGAACTTTCACCTTCTTACTTACCCCCATTACGCTTGAAAGAGTTCTCGCTTCACTTTCTTTGATGGAGGGGCGAACTCCACTGCATCACTAACAATAATGTCTTTATCATCGTCAGAATCAATCAGAACTTACACAGTCGCAAATTTCTCCATATTATTAATAGCATCAACAAAACCCTCGGCCGCTTTTCCAGTTGCATAGTCTTTGCCATAAATTTCCAATAATGCATCAAAGTGAGGGAAAGCATGTCCATACAAGTTCTTGCAAGTTTTAATGGACCTAACATTTTAACAAGTGAAACTTACAATGTAATTAACAAAGAGATAGCTATTAAATAAAAAGTTAAACATATAAACGGATAATCGTACACTTGATTATCTTACAATACTCATCATACAATGATCTCTCCACGGAAATCATCTTTCTCTCATCATCCCACTTTAAGCCACTTGTACCTAACATTTGAACAATCGTTCTAAATTTGGTGACAAGTGTCTTGAGCCTAGAATCAATGTGTGGTAAAGCTTTCAAACCACAAGCAGGATAGCCTTGTTAATAATTTCTTCTAACCACACCATGTATCCATTTCTAAATCCATTGTCTGATTTCCAGTGTGGATCGGCATTCAAGTCAGACAGGGCGTTTACCAAAGCATTATCTTCTTCTTTAGACCAAAAACATTTGTTCTCGCCTCTTCCCCATCTACTAGCAGTACTTTCATCCATCCTACTAAAACAATATAACAACATAAAGTAGACACAACAAAGCTCTTTGGGATTTAAAAAACCACAACATAGTACTGAATATTACAAACGCTCAAAAGTTCGTACATGACAAGTACATAATTGATATAAAACAAATAAGGTTTAACTCAAGTAATACAAACTAGAAGTTTGAACATGACATAAAACCAAATGATACAAAGAAAACAACTTAACAGCAATATTCCAAATTTGAAAAATCCAAATTAGTTAATTCCGATTTCTAGCTCTCCAATTGTTGAACATGCTTTGAGCCATCACATTTCTTTTATTCGTCCATGAGTCGGATACATTAATGGAGGTTATGTACTCCACCTTATCATCATCATCATCATCACTTCCATCACTGTCACTCTCAATTTCTTCATATAATTCATCGTCATCAAATGATTCAGAAGACAAGTATCTCTTTACCAAATTGTGCAACAATGAACATGCAAGTACAATACGACTATGTGATTGTAAACTAAACCATGAAGTGTTGGGGCTAGTGTCCTCCACAGTTAGTGCAATAACATAAATAAATCTCTGTAGGTTCACAGGGTATACTTTGTATTGTAATCAGTTGATTAACGTTTATCGATAACGGTTGGCTTGCTAGATAAGTTTGACGTTATCGTCATACAGATGGCGGTGATCAACTGGTCCCTAAAAGTCACACCTAAAGGATGTGATGGAGAGATGTGATTATTTGAGAAAATAATCATATTGATGCCTTATTCAATGACTAAAAGGTTAGTCGGTGTTTTTGACTAAAAGGTTAGTCAATGTGATGATGATATAATTATTTAATAATGATTAAATAAATTTAGCTGAGACGAATTAACTGTAATTCGTAAATTGAATATAAAATGTTATATTTAATTGTTGTATATAATGTAACCTAATTAAACATAAACCGTTATAATTAATGATGTATTATAATGTCGGTCTTTGACTAATGACGATTATAATGTATTACATTATATTAGAAGCTAAAATGACCGGAAAAAGTGTCTAGATACACTCGGGTTTTTCGGGTCAATGGGTAGTTATTTGAGGAGACTAAATCTCCTCATTAAAAAACCCTACTAGTGCCGTGAACAAGAGGATGAGAAAAAATTTCTAACCTAATTTCTACTCTTTCTCACTTGTGCCTCCATCACACAAAAATCACAAAAAACCTAAAAGTTAACTGTAACTTTGAATCGATCTTTCTAGCAAAGGAGAAGGGCATATCTCGATCTATCTTGGGTGAGACAATTAGGAGGATATCTATTTTGATATCTGTTCTTAGACCGATTTTGCTAAGGACCAAAGGTTTAATTCGTTTCTCTATATTTTATATCGCTTTCATATTTATGACTAGCAATTCATATTATATAATTTTGTTATAATCCTAAATTTTAAGGGGATGTAAACTGTTATTTCCCACAAGTGGTATCAGAGCTTTTGGCTACAAAATTATATTATATGTTTTTCATTTTTATGAAATATAAATTTGAGGAAAAATTTGATATTACCGAAAAAAAAAAAAATTTATAGTCACGGCTGTTTTTTGTTGTTGTAGCCGTGTGTTTTTTTTTAGGGTTTTGTTTTCCATTGTTGATTTATTGATATTGTTATTTTAATAGGTTAAAATTCAATATAATAAATTTGTGGTTGTTTTAATTTGATGAGGATTAAATTAAAATAAGATGGAATTGTTTTGATTTTTGTTGTTGCTATTATTTTCGGTCTCATTGTTTTAAATTGATAATTTTTGAATAATGATTCAATTTTAATGATGTTCAAAGCGATTGTGATTAAATGAATATAAGGATAATCGATTTAATCATGATGTAGATGTTCATTTTAAAAGGTTAAATTGAATAATCTAGTTTGAATCAATATTTAATAACGATTAGATATTGAATTTTGTACCGATCTAGCAATATTGTCAAAACCGTTTTTTTAATCTGTCCGTTGCTGCTACTGTACAGTACAAATAAAAAAAAAAAATTCTGTTTTATTGCTGTCCGCAACAGTTTTTATTCTTTTTTTATGTTTTTGCTTTCGGTTTTTGATTAAACCGTGAGAAATCAAATAAAAAAAAAAAAAAAAATTTTTTGGTACTGGTACTGTTCACGTGAACAGTGTCCCGTAGAGAAAAAAAAAAAAATTTTGTTTGTTTTTTTTTTTGACATTATAAAGATAATGTTTGTTTGTTTGTTATTGTGAAAAGGTTCACAATAATGATACCCGATTATTTTAAAAAGTTTTAAAATAAAAATGGATTATGGAAGATTAAAATTGTTGTGGGCAATTAAGGAATTGTCACATAATTTTGATCGGTTTGAATGGTGGTTTGGATAATTAATCAACATAATTAATGAATTATGTTTTGTAGTATTATTTTATATAGTTGATGCATTTTTTTGTTGAATGAATGAATGAATGGTTTATTTTACGTATTTTTGCAATTGGTTGAAAAATGTAATACCTAGTGTGGCTTTAGTTAATCATGTTTTCGTACTGATGAAAACATGGTTTGGTTGTAATTTTGAGATCTCGAATCTCCTTTTATTTTTCTTTTAATTATGTTTTGGAATTAGAATGTAAATAGGTTTATTTTGTAATTTTTAATGTAATTTTAAATAAGACTAGAGACGGAGATCGGATGCTACTCACTCCCGCTACATGGACCAAGATGAGACAAAGTTCAAGCTTCTCGGGTCCATAAGGATGGATTCCAAACTTGTATTTCTGTTCATTTTGGTAGATAGGCCACACTAGGACCGTTGTAATAGTTTACGTATTTTTCGTTCTTTTGCTTTTCATTCACATGTTAAATAATTGCATCATATTCCGCCTAAACCAAACCACCTAAATTGCATGAAAAATGATTCATATAGTTTGAATTTTCATCATTAGACATACAGATGTCACTCGTTCATAGGGCCATCACCTTAGTCTAAATCATTCACGAAATGCTAGAAATTTGTTCACTTAAAATGAATTAAATTTAAGATGATGGGATCTTCCTCTAAAATGAAAATTGAGATTAGTCTTTATAGGAAAAACTACTATGAACCCCTTCTTCGTCGGAAGTCATAATATGACCCCTTCTACGTTGGGTAAGTAGTGAGTGTTGACCTATTTTATCTCAACATTATAGTACGAGTAATATCTCGTGATTATGATGGACTAAAAGATAGAATTTATAGAAATTTATCGACCAGGAATTCTAAAAGTAGAATTAGCCAAGAGGTTGGCTTATCAGTTTACAGAAATTGAGTCTTGGGATCATTTATATAATTCTTGAGGGAGCTCAATTGTATAAATGCACGAGTCATCGCATTAAACAGTTTTTCATTAGACTCAAATTTAAAACGATGAATACTTATCATTTTTATTTTCTTTATTCACAGTCACATATACAGATATAACTGCTAAATAACAAAATGGCTGGCCATACTGATGACCCAATGCCAAGTGCCACGCTCGGACGTGAATCCTGGCTTAAGATGTTTATGGACAACAAGAATCAGTCCACGCGACTGAAGAATGATGGGTCCAACTGTAACAACCCGAAAAGTACCCTATTTTTCTAGTGAAAATATTTTACGAATATTTTTCAGCCTGTTTAAGTTTTAAAGTGGAATTTATTGTTTCCAGTTGAATTTTTAAATTCCGAGTTCGTATTTGGAATTTTTGAGAGATTCCATGAGAATCCCGTTTTTAAGTCAACTTTGACTTTCGTTGACTTTTTCCGACTCGCCTTGTAATTTTGAAGACCGAAATTTTATTTAAAAAATTAATATTTTTAATTTATTTTTATTAAGATTTATTTGGATTTATGAAAATTTAATATAATTATTTTGAATTTATTTGGAATTAAAGAATAACTTTTACGGTTTTAACCCGAACGTCATTTAACTATTCCCGAGTCATCTAAAATCCCGAAACAAACCCGAAACCCGACTTTGGCATGAGTCACACGCCCATGTCACCTTTTTCCACTCACTTTCGGATATTTTCATTCTTTTTATTAAACTAATAATAATATCTTAGATATTTATAACTTTATCGATCCGTCAACGAAAATTACGCAAAACCGTTTACAAAACAGACCCGACTATCACCATACCACACGGCTCCTTTGTCCTCTAATAGGGCTAGATATTTTCCTTTCTTTTCATTAATATAACATAATATCTAGATATTTAATTTAATTAACTTAATATCTAATTAATTATCTTATTATAATAATAAAACCCGAGTCAATTCCGTAACAACAATTTAAAAACCCGACTCATTATTTCTTCTATATGTACACGGCTCACACTCCATCATTACTCACCAACAACTTTTCATTTTACAATCAATCAAATTAAGATCTAATTAACACTTTCTTTAATCGTTCTTCGTCGTTCTTGAGCGTTCTTCATCGTTCTTGAGCAAAATCGTCACAAAACATTCGTTAATTGTTCAAATCCGTCCTAACTTATATTTCTAGAATCTCCTCTTCGCTCTTCATCTTCAAGTACAGTTTATTTTCAATTCCGACAAAATCGTTTTCAACACTTTAATTATGGAAAATCAAGTTTTAATTCTAACAATATTATTCTTGTCATTTCTTATAGGGGAAGATTTTGAAGACGAGTTTGGTGACTCGTATATATTAGGAGAAGATTAGTAGACGGGTTTTTCTTTACTTCTTATTTTTGGTGCTACTTGATTTTGCTAGCTAAGGTAACGATTCCGAGTTACTCGACGAATTAATGTTACATACTTTTGTTTTCTTTAGTTTTTGTTCATATTATTGTTATTTACGGTTTTAGTTAGTAACATGATAAGTAGTTGTTGTTATTATGTTTTATGAATTTATAGGATGTTTAGTGTTCTTGACATATTGGTATGATTTATTTATAACCATGATTTTTGTATGATTGATGGTTAAATTGGTTGTTAAAAATGGATGTTGTTAATTAAAAACATGTTAGAATTAATTTGGAATTGTGGTTGTTTGAACCGTGGGGAATGGCCGGAAAAACCAGCCCAAACCGGCCGGTTCAGACCTGGTTCAGGCCGGTTCAGGCCGGTCCAGCCCGGTCTGGATTTGGTCCGGGTATGGTCCTTGGGAGTTGTGTCGATACTTGATTGTTATGTTGTTGTTTTGACGGGTTTTAAATATGTTAAGCATGCGGGAAATATTAAGAAACGGTTTTTTAGTAAAGTCGATCAAAACAGTCCAAATCAACCCAAAACAGCCGTGGGCCCAGTCCAGGCCCATGTTAGGTCCGGCCCAAAATCAGCCCATGAGTCCTCACTGTGGACTTGTGACGGTTTTTGAGTTATTGTTATTTTATCGTGTTTTGTAATATTTAGCAAGTGGGAAATGTTAATAAGTAAAATATTTAATTAAAAAGGTTTTTCATAAAATTATTATTTATCACATGTTAGAAATTATAATACGAGATTATAGTTTAAATTGATATCCTTTAAGTCAAGCGGGTTTTAGTAAGATTTAATATTTCACATGTTAGAAGTTTTAATAAAATAAACATGTAATGAATATGATGATTTTTATGTTCAAGTCTAATTGGTAAAGACTCTGTTTCTAGCCGGTTTGACCAAACGGGTTTGGTCAAACTAAGATCGAGTCAGCCCCGTTTTGACTGATGACCCGTCGCGGGACTCGGGTCGGGGATTTGTCTTCAAGTAAGGTTGTATTTAATTAATGAATTAGCCTTAGTAGATATGAGGCGAAATGTTATTTGAATATGATTTATATGCAATTAGTCACATGATAGGAAGTGGTTTCCGTGACGGTTTGATTGTATGATATATGTCGTGTTGACTAAGTACCCATAGAGAATTACGAGTATATGGCGTCTTGACCATTCTAATTCTAAATGAGTATCTTTGACCATGACATAGATAGGCCGTACTATCTTTAACGAGCATATGGAGTTCACAGCTTGATAGGTTTTGTGTCACGGCCTGGGGGGTTACTCCAAGTCGGGGGGCAATGGCTGCCTAAGAGTTCCACTTTGGAAGGGAGCCAGCTTAAGTACAGCCATCTCTGCTTAGGGGGTCGCCTAGCAGAGTTTCTCATGTACGGTTATGTAATGAGACAGGGAATGGGTTAGCTGTTGTCGCTAGGTCTGATCAGTCTAGGACTAGGATGTTTTCCTACCTTGTGGTATAGCCTCGAGTTACAATCGACTATGGACGGTACTAAGAACTTATGCCGGTTTGTAGAAGTATAAGTCTTTCATGTATGTATGATTCTATGAGTGCTAGAAGGTGAGATGCAAGCCGGCTAAGATTGATAGAGTTTGGATTACCGATTGTTAACTGATTCACATGATTACGTGTTGATTAGGGTTTGAGTGTATCATGGCCATGTTACATGGTAACCTATGAGCTAGCATACCAGCTTCCCTACCTAGTGTTATATTTTATTATCGGATTCACATGATAGCTTTCATATGATAGGTTATATGTTAGTTAAATGTTTCATAACATGAAAAGCATATCATATATGTTAAGGTTTTGTATTTTCTATACATTGCTTTTATGTTATTCATGTTTAATTAAACTCGACATTTCGTGGCTGGGAGAACTCGGAGTTACTCCCCACTGACTGTGGCTTCCGTGTTTATATTTAATGCGGTCGAACAGGTGGCGAATGCATATTTGGGTACATTGACGAGCTAGCGAGCGAAGTATTACCTTGGACCTATATTCGGTTCTTAGGATTGTATATTATTATACACTCCTTTTATTTCCGTATTTATACGGGAGATATGTCTCCCGTCTTGTATAAGTCTTATGTAAAATATTAGTTTCCTTTTTGTATGAACCTTTTTATTTATGACACCCTTTGTTATGTATTAAATTAGTTTTTTTCTTTCCGCAAATTTGAGGGTGTCACACATTACGAGTGTCACTTCAACCATTATTTATGTAACTTCAAACTAAAATGTGATTTCGACTACATAAATTTGAATTTATGAAACTTCAAGACAAGTTTATGTGATTTTAGCCTTTTTATGAGTGTAACTTCAGTCACTACAAGTGTAACTTCAACCATTATTTTTGTAACTTCAAACTAAAATGTGATTTCGACGACATAAATTTGAATATATGAAACTTGAAGACAAGTTTATGTGATTTTAGCCTTTTTCTGAGTGTAACTTCAACCATTATTTGTGTAACTTCAAGCTAAAATGTGATTTCGACTATATGAATTTGAATTTATGTAACTTTAAGACAATTTTATGTGATTTTAGCCTTTTCTGATTGTAACTTCAACCATTATTTGTGTAAATTCAAACTAAAATGTGATTTCGACGGTACAAATTTGAATTTTTGTAACTTAAGACAATTTATATGATTTGAACCTTTTTATGAGTGTAACTCCAGTCTTTACAAGTGTAACTTCAAACCGTATTTGTGTAACTTTAATTTTAAGACATAAGTATGCAACTTTAAGACATGTTTAGGTAACTTTAGTCTCTTAATAGTGTAACTTCAGTCTCTTAATAGTATAATTTCAGTATCTTAATAGTGTAACTTCAGTCCCTAAAAGTGTAACTTCAGTCCTTAAAAGTGTAACTTCAATTTTTAATAATTAAATTTTAAGACATGTTATCTTTAGTCATTACTAGTGTAACTTCAATCCAAAATAGTGTAACTTCAGTAAAAAAAAAAACATAAAACATATAAAAAAAAAGTGTAACTTAAGTAAAAAAAACTGTGTAACTTTAATCATTATATGAGTAACTTCAGTTACTAAAAAGTTAACTCCAGTCATTATATGTGAAACTTCAATAAAACTACTAAACACAAAAAAAAAAACTGGTGGTTTTTTAGATCTGAAAAAGTAATAAACATAAAAAAACTTGAAAAATAATAATGAGATCTAAAAAATAAAAACATAAAAACTTCAGTGTAACTTTATTATTTAAAAGTGTAACTTTAAGGCTTAATAGTGTAACTTCAAGCCTTATAAGTGTAACTTCAAGCCTTAAAAGTGTAACTTCAAGCCTTAAAAGTGTAACTTCAAGCCTTAAAAGTGTAACTTTAAGCCTTAAAAGTGTAACTTCAGTCTTTAATTGTGTAACTTCAGTCTTTAATTGTGTAACTTCAGTCCTTACATGTGTAACTTCAATTATTATAAGTGTTACTTCAGTACAAACTTTAGATCTGGAAAATAAAAACACCATAAAAAAAACGACATCTAAAATAAAGAAATAAAAACATAACAAATTTGAAAAAAAAAACAAAAAACAAAAAAAAGAAATGTGTAACTTTAGTAAAAAATGTGATACTTTTATAAATAAGTTGTGTGACTTTAATAGACTACATATGTGACTTTAATATATAAGATGTGTAACTTTAACAGAATATTTGTGTTACTTTAATAGAAGTTATTAAAGTCCCCTTTATCATATAAAAAAAAAACAAATCTGAAAATATAAACAACAAAAAAAAGAAAAAGAAATAAAAAATAAGAAATTTAAACAACAACACAAGAACAACAACCACCACCTTGACCCCACCCTCACCCCGACGCTACCAGCCCCACCCTCACCGCGACGCCTTTCCCAACGCCACCCTTGACCCCACCCTTTCCCGACAATGACCTCGACCCCACCCTTGACCCCACCCTTTCCCGACAACGACCTTGACCCCAACCTTTCCCGACGCCTTTCCCGACAGCAACAACAATAACAACCGACAGCAACAACAATAACAACCGACAGCAACAACAATAACAACCGACAGCAACAACAACACCCTGAAAATTCAGATCTGGAAAAAAATAAAGGAGGAGAGGAGGCGACGTGATGGAGGCGGAGACGGAGGAGAGGACGGATGAGAGGGAGAGTCGGAGGAGAGTAGGTTTTTGGTGGTGTCGGCGGCAAGGAGAGGGTGGGTTTTGGTGGAGTGAGTTTTCAGATCTAGGGTTTTTTTTGTGGGTTTTGGTGGATTGAGTTTTAGAGAGAAGGAGGAGGGAGTTTTAGAGAGAAGGAGTAATTGTGTTTGAATGAATGAATTGGGTGAGATGTGGTTAGTTAGAGTGATAAATGTATTAGTGATTTAATTAGTGTGATGTGAGAGAGTGGGATTAAACACCTCTCTAATGACCATTTTCTTGTTTTAATCTCAGCCATTGATCCCCAAGATCCAAGGGCCTCTAAAAGGACTCATGGACTCACCTTTTCTAAGAGGACTTACATGATCCTTTCTCTCTCTCTATCTCTCTCTCTCTCTCTCTATATATATATATATATATATATATACATATATATATATATATATATATATATATATATATATACATATATATATATATATGTATATAGAACTGGGATCCGGTGAGAACCACTAAGATAATGAGAACCGTGAGAACGCCGCCTTACGAAATTTATTTTTAAAAAATAAGGACATTTTTGGGTTCTGTGTAGAATTTTATTGCTAGATAACATACATATTGGTCAGTTACTGACGGAAATTGAGGTGAAATACGATTTATTAATTTTCATGCACCTAGTAGTCATTTTCATGCATCTAACATTTTTCATGCACCTGGTGCTCATTTTAATGCATCTAGACCCCGTCATTTTCATGCACCTGGTAATTGTTTTCATGCAAGTAGCAATTTCCGTGCACCTAGTGCTCGTATTCACGCATTTATAGTAATTTTAGTGTATAAATTGAATTTATGCACATTAAGTACATATTTTTTAATATAATCAATAAATTTTGTTTAGTTACTGCAAGTATTTTTCTTGAATAAACTAAAATAATGGTAAATGATCCAACAAAACTTTCGAAACAAGATTTGGTGGAGATTTAATGAGAGTTCTCACGGTTCTCATTATCTTAGTGGTTCTCACCGGTGAGTCCACCTAAATATTTGAGTCTGTGAGTCCAGCTATACAATATCACTTGTTATACTAAACAATATCACGAAAAAAAACAGCACAAAAGGGTTAAAACTTTTTTATGTCATATTAATTGCCATTGACAACGACCACTCACCCACCAATAACGACGACATATCCAAGCACCTAAATGACACAACCAAACAATTATCCGGCATCGTCGTCACTCATTATTTATCCCACGTTTTCTTTTCAATCTTCATATTCCTCCACCCATACACACTACTCTTACTCGAAGCTCACACGACCCCCCAATCACAACAAAATTTGTCATTGTTGTCGTTAAATTAGGGGTCTCGTCGTCAGCTATGAAGAAAAATGTCGGGGGCAAAGATGCTTAGTAGAGAAGAAATATGATAAAAAAAAAATCTATATATAATAAACAACGGTGAAGCATCGATAATAGTGACTTTCCGGCATCAAAGGACGAGAGAATGATGGTGTTTGTCGGAGTTTTGATAGTGGAATTAATTGGTGTGAAAAAAAGTATGAGAAAAAAGTTAGTAATAGTGTGCGAAAAAGTGGTTCAGTGGTGTGATATTGTATAGTATATCCCGTGATATTGTTTAGTATAACTTGTGATATTGTATTATGAACTCACAGACTCAAAAAGATAGGGTGGACTCACATGATCCTAATTATATATATATATATATATATATATATATATATATATATATATATATATATATATATAATATATATATATATATAAAGAGAGAGATAGAGAGATAGGATCACATGAGTCCACTTTTTTTTGTGAGTCCCTAAGTCTTAATATATACCATTTGATCTAAGAAATAAAGGGTCAAGATTAAAACAAAAAAGAAGGGCTCATATAAAATCTCCCAAACCCTAATACTTTTCTCAAAACCTACACACTTTTTCCACTCACTTCTCTCTCTTCCTCTCCTCTCTTCCTCTTCCTCTCTTCTCTATAGAAATCCCCCACCATGTCGTCTCCCTATGCTCCGCCTACCACGCCCCAAGCCACCACCCAACCGCGCCGCCTTTGCCACTACGCCAGCCGCCCTCTACCATCTTTCCTCCAGCCGCCGCATCACCACCACCCGCCGTCCTCCATCCTTCTTCCACCGGCCGTCGAACCATGGCCTCACGGCTGCCGCCGACCTCCTCCCTCCTGCCGCCACCCATCCCCCTATCCTTTCTCTATTTTTTTTTTCAGGTCTGAGGTGAGGAATGTCGTGGTGGTGGTGGGTTAGTGTGGTGGGTGAGGTTGGTGAAGGAAGGTCGTGCTGGTGATTTGTTTTTTTTTTTTGTTTTTTCCAGATTTGTGTGGTGGTGGTTGTCCAGTTTGTTTTTCTTTTTTTCATAGTGGTGTCATGGTGGTGCTCCGATAATGGGATTGTTGTGGTTGAGACTAAAATTACATAATAATATTGTAAAGTTACTCTATAAAATGACTAAAGTTACATATAATCAAACTAAAGTTACATATAATCAAACTAAAGTTACTTAAAATTTGATAAAAGTTACATAAAATGTGACTAAAGTTACATAAAATGTCACTAAAGTTACATAAAATGTGACTAAAGTTACATAAAATTGTATAAATTCGAATTTATATATTTAAAACATGACTAAATTTACATATTATTAGATTAAAGTTACTTAAAATTTGATAAAAGTTACATAAAATTAGACTTAAAGTTACATAAAATGTGACTAAAGTTACATAAAATGTCACTAAAGTTACATAAAATGGTATAAATTCGAATTTATATATTTAAAACATGACTGTATATTTAAAACATGACTAAAGTTACAGAAAATGTAATTTTAGAATGATGTTTATGTAACTTTAGTGTTTTATGAGTGTAATTTTAATTTTTAATAAGTGTAATTTCAACGATTTAAGGCCATTTGGTATGTAAATTTTTAAGTTAGGTAATGTAAATTGATTTTGAATATATTAATAATTTGAATGTAAACAACTTTATGTAATTTTAGTCTAATTTCATGTAACTTTAGTCTAATTTCATGTAACTTTAGTCCAATTGTATGCAACTTTAATCCAATTTCGAGTACCCTTAGTCTAATTTGTCGAAATTAAATAATTTTTAGTCCTTTAAGATGTAGCTTTAGTCTAATTTTATGTAACTTTGGTCCGATAATATGTCACTTTAGACTGATTTTATGTAACTTTGGTCCGATAATATGTCATTTTATAGAGTAACTTTACTCTAATAACATGTAACTTTAGTCTCAAATACCACAACAATCCCAACCTCGCCGGAGCACAAACACAACCAGTCACGCACCACCACGACAAATATGAAAAAAAAAACTCAAGAGGCCTACCCACCACAACATCCGACCCCACTGCACTCTAAGCCACCACCACCAACAACCACTTCACCACCACACAAAAACAGACATAAAATATTAAGGAGAAGAGGCCTACCCACCAACAAAAACAAATCTGAAAATAAAAATAAAAGAGGAGGTGACGGCCAGGATGGCCGTGGTCGGAGAGGGGAGCCGAGTGGAGAGGAAGGTGGTGGTGGCTGGGGTGGCCGTGGTCAGAGAGGAAGGTAGGCGGGTGAAGGAGGGAGGAGGAAGGACGTAAGAGGCGAGGTGGTGGTTTGGTGGAATATGCCGAGGAGGGTGAGGGAGAAGGAAAGGAGGGAGGCCGATGAGGAGGCGTGGTGGTGGCGACTGGAGGTGGCATGCGGTGGAGGACGAGAGGAGGAAATGGCGGCTGGTGTAGGGCGAGGCGGATGGAGGAGTGCACGGTGGAAGGAGGGGGGTTGGTTGAGGAGGGAGATTGGATTAAAATCTGAAATTGTAGAGAGATTATGAGAGGAAGAGAGAGAAGTGGGAGAAAAGGTGGGTATGTTTTGATTGAGTGATTAGGGTTTGGGTGGGTGTTGGAATGCTTATATATTAGCCCTTCTTTTTTTGTTTTAATCTTGACCATTCATTTGTTTGATCTAATAGTTCATAATAGGACTTAGGGACTCACCTAGGAAAGGTGGACTTATGTTTATATATATATATATATATATATATATATATATATATATATATATATATATTTGGGGATCCGGTGAGAACCACTAACATAATGAGAACCGTGAGAACTCCGCCTTATTAAATTTATTTTTTAAAACTAACGAAATATACATACATATATATATAATTGGGATCCGGTGAGAACCACTAAAATAATGAGAACCGTGAGGACTCCGCCTTACAAAATTTATTATTAAAAAATAAGGACATTTTTGGGTTCGGCGTATAATTTTATGGTAAGATAACATACATCTTGGTCGAAAAAATATAAGTTACCGACGGAAATTGAGGTGAAATACGATTTATTAATTTTCATGCACCTAGTTAGGGGTGAGCAAAGCCGTATATCCGATACGGTTTTCAAAACCGTATCCGATATCCGGTTTTAAAAATCTCAATTTTGAGTATCCTTATCCTATACGGATTTTCCGTATATCCGGAAACCGTATATCAGGTTTTTTCGTATATCCGGAAACCGTATATCCGGTATCCGGTTTTTCATTTAATTATGTAAAATTTTATGTCTTATTTTTATTTTTTTTGTGATTTTATGATTTTTCTTAATAAGTTAAAAGAGTATCACATATTATAAGAATAAATAACTTAAAAATGTATAAAAGTAATAAGATTGAGTCACGGATATACTCGACGTTTAGAGGTTTTATGATTTTATTTTTATATTTTATATTAAAAATAGGAACCGTATCGGAAATCGTATATCCGGTTTCAAATTTTGCCGATACGTATCCGATACGGTTTTTTATAAACCGTATCGTATATACGGAAATTCGTATCGGATATACGAAAATTCGTATAATTGAAACCGTATATCGTATCGGATACGTATAATAAAACCGTATCGTATATTTTTGCTCAGCCCTACACCTAGTAGTCAGTTTCATGCATCTAACACTTTTCATGCACCTGGTGCTTATTTTAATGCATCTAGAGCTCGTAAATTTCATGCACCTAGTAACTGTTTTCATGCATGTAACAAATTTCGTGGACCCAGTGCTCGTTTTCACGCATTTAGAGTAATTTTAGTGTACATATTGAATTTAGGTACATTAAGTACATATTTTCTTAATATAATCAATAAATTTTGGTCGGTTACTGCAAATATTTTGATTGAATAAACTAAACTAATGATAAATGATCCAACAAAACTTTCGAAACAAGATTTGGTGGAGATTTAGTGAGAGTTCTCACGGTTCTCATTATGTTAGTGGTTCTCACCGGATCCTGGCCCTATATATATTTGGGATCCGGTGAGAACCACTAACATAATGAGAACCGTGAGAACTCCGCCTTATTAAATTTATTTTTTAAAACTAACGAAATATACATACATATATATATATATATATATATATATATATAATTGGGATCCGGTGAGAACCACTAAAATAATGAGAACCGTGAGGACTCCGCCTTACAAAATTTATTATTAAAAAATAAGGACATTTTTGGGTTCGGCGTATAATTTTATGGTAAGATAACATACATCTTGGTCGAAAAAATATAAGTTACCGACGGAAATTCAGGTGAAATACGATTTATTAATTTTCATGCACCTAGTTAGGGGTGAGCAAAACCGTATATCCGATACGGTTTTCAAAACCGTATCGGATATCCGGTTTTAAAAATCTCAATTTTGAGTATCCTTATCCTATACGGATTTTCCGTATATCCGGTTTTTCCGTATATCCGGAAACCGTATATCCGGTATCCGGTTTTTCATTTAATTATGTAAAATTTTATGTCTTATTTTTATTTTTTTGTGATTTTATGATTTTTCTTAATAAGTTAAAAGAGTATCACATATTATAAGAATAAATAACTTAAAAATGTATAAAAGTAATAAGATTGAGTCACGGATATACTCGACATTTAGTGGTTTTATGATTTTATTTTTATATTTTATATTAAAAATAGGAACCGTATCGGAAACCGTATATCCGGTTTCAAATTTTGCCGATACGTATCCGATACGGTTTTTTATAAACCGTATCGTATATACTGAAATTCGTATCGGATATACGGAAATCCGTATAATTGAAACCGTATATCGTATCGGATACGTATAATAAAACCGTATCGTATATTTTTGCTCAGCCCTACACCTAGTAGTCAGTTTCATGCATCTAACACTTTTCATGCACCTGGTGCTTATTTTAATGCATCTAGAGCTCGTAAATTTCATGCACCTAGTAACTGTTTTCATGCATGTAACAAATTTCGTGCACCCAGTGCTCGTTTTCACGCATTTAGAGTAATTTTAGTGTACAAATTGAATTTAGGTACATTAAGTACATATTTTCTTAATATAATCAATAAATTTTGGTCGGTTACTGCAAATATTTTGATTGAATAAACTAAACTAATGATAAATGATCCAACAAAACTTTCGAAACAAGATTTGGTGGAGATTTAGTGAGAGTTCTCACGGTTCTCATTATGTTAGTGGTTCTCACCGGATCCTGACCCTATATATATATATATATATATATATATATATATATATTATATATATATTATATATATATATTTTTTTTTTCTTTTTTGCAAGATGGGTATTTCTCATATATTACAAATGTAATACATGAGTTTCTTACAATTAAATATCTACTAGAGACAAGAAAAAGCCACTATCAAGATAAACTAGCTTCTAACATTTAGCACCCCTAGTAATTCTTCGTGCACAATTTCAGGAAATCTATTAAGTAGAAGAGCACTAGTGTTGAACTGAATTTCTTTGATCATGGAAATCCGAGGTCTTTCACTGCCTGCGAAAGCTCTGTTGTTCCTTTCAGCCCATATCGCATTAACCATACATCATATACCGTAGATTATTAGGCTATTCCTCCAATGTTTCCTGTGTCTTCTATGGCCTGCCCACTCCAGCAATGAGCATAGATTAGTGATCCCAGAATTTAGCCTCAACCATTTCTTAAGCTGGCCAAGAATTACAGCAGAATAAGAACAACAAAAGAAGATGTGATGAGTAATTTCAACATTATTCTTACACAAATAGCATCTATTGATTATATACAGACCCCTGGCAACTAAGGGGTCAATAGTTGCCAACTTCTCTTGAACAACAAGCATGAGAGTGATTTTATGCCTGGGTATCAAGTTCCCCTTATGGATGACCTTATACACAACTTTGACAGGAAATCTGCATATGAGGGCTTCATAGGCTTTACTTATGGAAAAAAGACCATTGACAGCACAAGATTGCAGCATACCTCTAGTCTGAGCAATGCTACCAAACTTAGATATACATTCATTTCTAACATGAAGAATTCCCTTCAGACTCTCAGACATGTTATCCTTGATATCCGAAATCCCAAATAGTACAGTGAGTAAGGTAATATTTTACAACCCGGTTTACCCAAATGGCACCAGACTGATTATCAATCTGCCAGAGCCATTTGAGCAGAGCAGCTTTGTTCCAACTCTCAACAGACTTAATGTTGAAACCCCCCTCATTCCAGGGAACACAGATACTGTGCCAAGCCTTAAAAATGATTTTCCTAGAGTGATCAAATCTGGCCCAAAAGATATCCATACTCATTTTAGCAACAATAATATTACTAATATGCTTAGGAATAAGGAGGCTAGTACACCAGAAGTTACTGAGTCCAAAGACTACAGAGTTGAGGACCTGAATCTTGCCAGCATAAGAGAGGTATTTGATAGAGTAATTGCTGATTAGGTTCTGAATCTTGAGAACTAGATTGTCATACATTTGAATACTGAGTCTGGAGGAGTTAATAGGTATACCAAGATACCTAAAAGGAAAAGACCCTTCTTGCATACCCATAATATCAAGGATGAGGGTAGGAAGACTATTATCCACACCTCCAAAGTAGATTTCAGTCTTCTCTAGATTTGCTTTTAGGCCAGACCATTTGGAGAATGTACTAAGTATCACAGTGGTTTGCTTGACTGAAGGCAGGTCTCCTCTTGTGAAAATCATAAGGTCATCAGCAAAAACTAAGTGAGTGAGACCTAATCTTGAGCATTTTGGATGATAGGATACATTAGGGGTCTGACACATCAACCTGAGATGTCTAGAAATGATCTCCATGCTTAGAACAAACAGATAAGGAGACATAAGATCTCCTTGCCTCACTCCACTTTTCCCTTTGAAGAAACCATAATTGGACTCATTCACTTTTATGGTAAACCAGGATCCAGTGACACACCCCATCATACATTTAACAAAGAGTGGAGGAAAATTAAGCCCCAATAACATATCCTAAATAAAAGACCATTGTAAAGTGTCAAAAGCCTTACTTATATCAACCTTAAGCAGAAATCTAGGTGTGACATTCCTTCTACTATAGCCTTTGAGCAAACATTGAGTGAGCATCACATTCTCAAAAATACTTCTATTCTGAACAAAAGCAGCTTGTTCAGAACCAATTAGCTTAGGGAGAACAGTCTTCAATCTGCTAGCAAGGATCTTGGTAATAGTTTTGTAGATAGTAGAGCAACAGAAAATAGGCCTAAAATCCTTGACAGTTTGAGGGACTGGCTTCTTAGGAATGAGAGAGACCATAGTGACATTGGCCTGCTTTGGCATGAACCCAGTTCTAAAGAAATCCTCAATAGCAAGACAAAAATCTTGGCCAACAATACGCAAATTTGAAAAACCCTTAATAGAAACCATCTAACCCAAGACTCTTATTGGAATCTATGGAGAAAATAGCCTTTCTAATTTCCTCTCTACTGACAGGCTAAAGAAGCAGGCTATAATTAGCCTCCTCCACACAACTGCCTCTTTGGATGACATCCAAATCAACACTAGCTATTGTAGTAGAACTACCAAGAAGACTCTGGTAATAATCAACAAATGCATCACCCACAGCCTGCAGACCATTATGATTCACTCCATTATTATCCTGTATATCTCCAATCATCTGGGACTGATGCCTTTCCTTGATTTTAGCAAAGAAAAATCTAGAGGAAACATCATTGTACTTGATATTATGAATCTTAGCTTTCTGAGAGAGGATTTGCATTTTAGTCTCTTTTAATTTCCAAAACTCTCTAGAGACCACTTTTTCCTGCTCAATGAGGGAAGCAAAGAGTGGTGAAGTTTGCAGATTCTTGAAGCATTGAGTCAACTCATTCCTTTTAAGATTGATTCTTTCACTGATGTTAGAAAAATAAGTATTATGGAGCTGCCTAAGACCATTTTTTAACTTCCTAAAGTTTGTACATCAGCATGTACATAGAAGTACCATTGCAATCTTTGTTCCAAGCCTCAGAAACAATCCTCTGAAAGTCCTTATGATCAGTCCAACAGTTGAGGAATTTAAATAGCTTCCTAGGAAAGTCATTATCATGGAAAGTGATCAGAGCAGGGCAATGATCAGAGAGACCAGGAGTAGAAAAGTGAGCAGTAGTCTAAGTATAATGTTGGACCCACCCATTATTAACAAGGATTCTATCTAGTTTGGAGTAGACTCTAGTAGGATATTCTTGTTTATTATACCAAGTAAAATCAGTACCAGCATACTCATATAATCAAGGCCACAAGACATGAGACAAGTATTGAAATCCAAAAGTTCAGAAAGAACAGGGGGATGATTACTAATTTTTTCATGAGGGTATCTGCGGAAATTAAAATCCCCCATGGCTGCCCATTGATTAACCTGGCCAGAGAAATCCTATATAGCATTCCAGAGCTCCTTTCTTCTATCATCATTGTTGCTACCATAGACAATAGAAAGGTGAAAGACTCTACCAGTAATGAGGTGCTTAACCTGGAAATGCACAACCTGAGAGTGCTCCTCAAAAATACCTATTACCAGAGGAACATCCTCGGCACTACTCAGAGTACTGACAATATCAGAGAGTGGTCCTGAACTGCCAGTGACAATCTCAGTAGAAGCATTATTAGCTTGAGCAATCTGGAATTTCCCCTCCTCCAGCTCAGAGAGAGAGGAGAAAGCATTCTTTGTATGAATTTGAGTATCTATCACAGACTCAGATGAAAAACCTCTCTTCAAGGCTATTTGAGGCTTACTCATCCTGTCCTTCTTGATGCATTCTTAGTGCATTACAGTTTTCACAGGAGATGTTACCAGTTCATCAGAAAGGGTGGATGAGCCATGCTCTACTGACCTCACCTCCTGAACTAATGGCCTGGGATTCACTCCTAGAGAAACTGGGGTACCACCTAGCATACAAGGTTCTGAACCTGTTGTAGTTGTAGGTTCTGAGACTGTTGTAGATTTATTCTTTTTACAGGTTTGAAGGAGATTACCCATCTTACCACAACCTGAACAATAGTGTGGAATCCATTAATACTCAACCCTTTGAGTGGAGGGCCTAAATGGGGTATTGAGGGGAATTTCTAGAGGAAGGGTAGAAGATATGTCAACTTCTACCATAACTCTAGCAAAAGAGAGTTTATCCCTTTTTGTGGTAGGCATATCAGCAAACATAGGCTTCCCTATTTTACTTGACATCTTGCTAAGAACATTACTAGACCAAAGATATGGGTCCAAAACAGGGAATAGGATCCAAATAGGTAAGACAGACATTCTCTCCATCTCAAAGGAAAATGAAGGATGTGATTGCTTAAGAATTTGGGAGTAAGAACCCATCTTCCAAGGCCCCTCTTTAAGAACATTATTCATTTCTTCTTCATTAGCTAGAGAACCTAAAAATAAACCAACCCTTCTTAAAATATTAAACAGTGGGTGAATCAATATGATTCCAACTCCTAGAAACAAACTCATTAATTTGCTTTAGGGTAGGTCTAGAACCCAGTAAATGCCCCATCAAAGTGAACTTCCAGAATTTTAATTCTTCAGCAATATCATCCAATTTAACCTCAATTTCAGCTGCATCCCTGCTATGCTCATGAAAGAACATTTTCATACCAATTGGAGCTTTAGATTTAGCTATTTCAGACCATTTAACCTGTCCTCCATGATTGTTCTTGGATTCATGAGGGTTTACAACTGGTGCCGTAATAATAACAGGGGATTCAACACCAGTAACATCCTCTACAATCTTAGAAATCAATTTTGGCGGCAATATAGGGTTAGCAAGAACAGGTGAATTAACCAAATTTTGGGGGAAAATTGAACCAGAAGTAACCAAATTTTGAGCAGATTTAGTACCATAATTTCTAGGGTTTGAGCACAATTGAGTTGACGAATGCACAACATCTACAATTAGATCATTCAGAATAATGGGTTTTCTTACCAGAGTAGACTGAATTTCCTCCAATTGATCAATCGAAGTAGAAAGAAGAACCGAATTAGTACCAGAAGATGTGGAAAGAGATGGGACGCCTGAGGAAGAGCTACCTTTAGGGGGGCGACCTCGACCTCTGGCCATGGAAGCTTGAAGAAGCTGCAAAAATGGTGGCAAAATATAGTAGTAGACTATAGAGAGAAAGTTAAAGAGAGACTCTTCCCAATCTTTATATATACTTTTTTTTATTGTTAGTATTGTTTCTTTTATTACATTTGTTATTACTACTGTTACTTTCACTACTCCCGTCGTAATTATTGTTACTTTCACTACTCCCGTCGTAATTATTGATTATTTCACTACTCCCGCCGTAATTACTGATACTTTCACTAATGCCGCATTAATATTAATAATTTCAATACTCTCGTTGTTGTTCTATTAATTTCACTACTCTCGGTTCTAATATTGTTACTTTCACCATTAAAATGAGTGATTACTATAATTTGATTAGCTGATGAGCAAACATGCAATTTTAAGAGGTTCATAAATTTATATAAATATATTAAATATATATTACATTAATTTAAAAGAATTATACAATATTATTGTTGGAGTAAGTGTCCTCAACAATAGTGCGATCACATAATTAAATCTCAATAATAAAGAATACAAAAGGGATGATGAATATTATAGTCAACTGGTCAACATAAATCGGTAACGATTGGCTTAATTGAGTTTGACGTTACTGTCGTATGACGGTGGTGATCAGTTGATCCCTTGAGGTCACACCTAAAGGACAATCCCCAAATCAAGTACATTAATTAATTGTATAGTGATACAGATTAATTAATCCCTTAATTTGAACAAGTTTAAAGTGAGAATTATATCATATTGTAATGTGATTAAATAAGATTCATTTTGGTAATTTAATTGTTATATTACTAAGAATGCATTATGTTTATGAAACATTTGAGATAAGTGAAATTGGTCGATTATAATTACAAACTGTTGTAGATTATATTAACCAATTATGAGATGACCCATTTTATTTACATGTAATTATAAAATGTGACTTAAAATGTTAAGTCTAATTTATTTTTTATGAAATTGTATTTAAATTAGTTAAATGTATATTTATAAGCAAAAATTACATGTTACATGTCATATGTCACATATGTGACAAATGACAAATTGCAAAATAAAATGGAGACCCATATTACAATGGGTGCACCGGTTTTATAGTGGGTATTAGGGTGATTAGTTTATGTGTATTATTCTCACTAGACTAATACCTACACTCAACCTAATGCCTTGTTAAGAACAAGTGAAAGGGACAACACCACACCCATGTGATGGGTGGGTGGCCGGATGACAAAAGAGAATAAGAGGACAAGTTTTTCCTCTTATTCTAACATACAATCGCATTTTTCATTTGCATGCTTATCTTTCTACAAATCTCCATCTCTCACTAAAAGAAATTTAAGAAATTCTTCTTGTGTTCCTACACTAATAATATCATTACTAAGGGTAGTAATATATCTATTAGTTCATGATAAGGGTGTCTTGAATATTATTCTAGAGTAGTAATATTTAAGAGATTAAGGGTTGTCTTGGTGCAACTAATTGGAGTGTTCTTATACTAAGAACTAGGAGTTCATCCCTAATATTGTAAGCTCAAGAACAAGATTAGGAAGGTGTCCTAATCTTGTGCCCATATTTGTTCCAATATCATTGTAAGGAAAATGTTTCTTCTTATTATATATATTGTTTTGTTATGCATGCATAAGATCTAAATGGTTTAAGGGTAAACTATTTGTAATATTGTGACAACCCTCGTGAATGCGGAAATAAAACATAACAAGCATGTGATTTATATAGCGGAAAATACGATGTTTTTGAAACTTTTTACATGCAAGATAGAAATACGAGGAATGTCAAATAATTACAAACAAAATAGAATATACTACAAAGAGACGAAGTCTCTCAAAATGTTATCAATATCAAAGTGATTAGCAACTAGCTAATAAACGTCTAGAGGTGTTTCATCCAGGGACAACGCCCGCTAGCTCACACCCGAACCCAAAATACCACAAGCAAAAAGCCATCCAATCAAGCAACCTGTTCATCCATGAAAAACATGAACGCCACAGTCAGTGGGGAGTAACTCCGGGTTCTCCCAGCCATATCACATTAAACGTACATAGAAGGAAATACAAAAGTAGAAGCATGCATATATAGATATACATGTGAAATACGATAAGGATAGATAGGCAATTCAATATATAATGATAAGAGCATATGAAGTACAAGTCCGAATCCATCATGTTATACAAAGACTCGGGGAAGACACTCTTAGGCAACCGAATACGCTCACTAGGGCTTACATCTCACCGTTAGCGGTATAAGTTTGATAAGATTGAGACTCGACAAACAAACCATGCCAAGTCATGCAATGATCAATCATATAATCATTCATCCAAAACATACCATACACTGACGACCTCTCTCACGGTAAATGAAACGCACTAGCACCGTGTACACAAGGCTGGATTAAAAGCATCCACGGGATAAACGTTTCCTGAACGCATACACGATTCAATCATTTGTATATGTAGACTAATTTCCTCCGGTAGCAGCACTCTGGCGTGACGACGATAATAATACGGTCCTAGTCTAAACCTGGCCAGACTCTCGGAATAAGACGTGTTCCGATTCGACATGTGGTAAGACGTTCCACATCCAAGACTCGGTCAATCATAGACGCCGAGTACCCCAAATTCGGTAGATCAATTCACGAAAGAGGCGGAAAAGAGCACAAGCCTCATAACAAGCGGTACGCTACATGCAAATAACACCACCTCGCAAGTACACAACATTTGACGGCCGGGTCGATCAACGCATAGCGTTCGCCTCCCAACAACGTCGTCGTATGCCCACTAACACATGCAATTAAGCAGTAGGATACCTCCCCATTCTGACATTCCAGCCTTACGAACGTGGAGGTAGCCAAGGGAATGAGAGTACAAAGCACATAACAAAATAGTGCTCAAACCGTAACATTTGTAAAAACCGACTCAAAGTGGAACATACCAAAAACCGTCACAAGCATGAGAATAGGGCATTATATAAATGTAAATATGATAAACATGAATCAATACATGATACATAAGCATTAGACCAAGTTTAAGAAGCATAATAAATAGGAAACATAGATCTTATCTCAAAACAACGAGTTTGGAAACTAACTAAAACAAGGGTCCACTTCAAACGGTCATAACTAGAGTTATAGACATGCAAATGCAGAAATTCCAAATGTAGGTGATAGCTTAACCTCTTACGGTTCCAACGGGATGTCACAAGCCCAAAACAAGCAAGTAACGAAGGAGATATGATCATTTTACGAAAAGGGGTCAGTGCAGTGAAACTGCACAAGTCACGACCGTGACTTGTATTTCACGCTCGTGAAACTCTCTGTTACCCAAGGGTATATGGTCAGCCACTATTTCACGCTCGTGACATGAGTTTCACGAGCGTGACTTGGGTCAAGACAACTCCATTTTGTTCTAAACTCAACCATCATCAACTATTATCATAAATCATCAATTCTCATATCAATTCTCATATCAATTCTCAACAACAACAAGTATCATTATTAACACAAGTTCTATGAATACTAATCCTATTCCAAATACGATTACTAACATAGAAAACACATTAAAACACGTAAATGATATCGAGTAACCCTTCACCGTTACCTTTACGCGTCTTTAATCGATTTCTAGAAAGTCTCCACCTACAATTAGATAACAAAAGATGAATATCATTCACCTTGAGAAAGACGGATAATTTAAAAAGCGAGAAAGGCGGTAATTTTATTACCAATACGGATAGAGGAAGATGAGAGGGGAAGAATAAGATGAACTTACGTGAATTTGAGCGAGAAACGAATGAGTTATGACGAATCTAAGCTTGGAAAGATTTTGGAAGATTGGGTTTTGGGTTTCTTAGAGAAGAAGGAAGTGTTTGAGTTGTGTGAGTTAGGTTAGGGTTAGAAAGAAGTATATGAAAGGTGAGTGGAAAAAGTCAAGAAAAGTCAAAGACGGCTTAAGACGGGATTCACTTGAAATCTCGCTGATAACCAAATACGAACTCGGAAATTCTAAATTCGACTCGGAAAATTAAATTCTAAATTAAAACTAAAATTCGCTGAAAAGTATCCGTAAAATATTTTTACTATAAAAAATAGGGTACATTTGCGGGTGTTACAATCACCCCACCTTTTAAAAAGTTTCGTCCCCGAAACTTGATAGTAGAAAACAAAAGTATCAAAGACAAGAATCGGTTTTAAAAATTAACAAGAAAGCTTTTACAAGGGAAACATTTATGGAACGAGGTTCTTCTCGAAAACGGTTTAAGGAATTTTTTTTCGTAAGTGCGAAACTTTATTTACGAATCACAAGAGTGCCCGTCGCGAACGAGTACTCTAGTTATCCAAATCAAATCGATGTCGAAATAGTGAAATCGAAAATCAAACAAGCGTTAGTAAGTGCAGGACTAGTTATTAGACGTCTCCAATAACAAGTGCAAACATCCAACCAAACGCAAAAATCCAAATATAAAAGCGAAATAAATCTATTTTCTCCAAAAAGGAGGTACAAAAACCATCTTTAGACTTCTTTGAAACGTTAAATTAGAAATATAATATGGAAATTTGAAGGTTTTATCAAAGATAAAATCAAATAACAGGACATTACACGTACATAGAGCGACTCGTACATTTCACACACAATTCAGGGTAACAAAATATATACAAAACACGCAAAAACGAAACAAATCGAACTCTTAGGGATAGGAAGAATCACGATGAAGTTGGCAGGAAGATCTACAAGAATTCGACATCACTAACTCTACTAATAAACCAATTCCTCAAGAGAATGCAATTTACCCAATTTGCAACTCATCATTTTCAATCATCAGAAATCCTACAAAAATATTCCATAATCACGAAACTTCGAGTAACAAATCCCAATTATTCGAATCCAATTAGAATCTACTAAGGTCCATCGGCACGGTAGACTCCACAACTAACAATCCACATGAAAGATTTATTACGCACTCTAATCTTCTTAGTTTCATCAAAACTCTTACTAGAAACTACCAACAAAATATTTATCTATGGAAACATGATCGCTAAAACCCACAAAGTAAAGGACTTACCATGAAATCCTTTAATCCAATTTACTTCAAACTCGTTATCCTAAATTACAATGAACTTTCTCATCCTCGAAAATCAAAACACAATCCACGCAACCAAACATAATTATCTAAGATCCAACTAGTCTCATCCAAAGTCTCACGACAAGGGAAAATCCACAATCCATTATCGCTTATAAGAATTCTTTAATACGCCCTAACATCCTTAATTCGATCATTACTACGCTCGAAGCCTCAAATATAAATAGTCACATTAGCAAACTACGGTTCCTTAAGAGTAAAAGAGAATTACTAATTCCAAACCACAAATGACCAATCACTTGGAAATCAGACAACCATTCAAATCATTTAGATCATCTAAAACTCAAAATGAATCGATTTTCATTTATGACAAAACTCCTCAAACTTTGGATACCAACTCAATTACCCTAAAGCAAAGTCTCTTTTAGAATCCACCAATTAGAGACATCTAATTCCCAAATGATATCCCAAGCAACCGATATAATACTCAACAACAACGAATATCATCTCGCTCAACTTGATTCCCAAAATAGCACTACACTAGCAAGCTCAATAAATGAAGCCACCAAGAGAGTACAATACCACCAACAGATTCATCCTAAGGTTTAAATCCCAATCCTATTCATGATCAAAATCAACACGAAGCTAGCTAACAACCTAATCATCTCACCAGAGGAAAGACAATGACACCATGACATTGGAAACGATAGGAGATTTCGAGGGAAACACGAACGCGATAAGATCGGACGAAAATTAGAGGAACGCTAGAGGCAGGGAGCCAAAAGCTAGATATTGGATAGATATAGCTATGAAGGTAGCCAAGAAAAGGAAGAGATAAGAGAAAACAATTTCCTAGGAATCGGGCTTAGTAGGAACTTGCATGAAAGGAAATGGAAAGGGATAATGGCACGAGAAAAAGGTTTAAGGTTTAATCCACAAAATTCCCTTTTCAAACTCAGGGCGATAGCAAAGCAAATCATCTCAATAACAAAGGTCTCTTACAAGGGACCCTCGTACCACAAATCATCGGAGTAAGGTACACCTAGATTTGATAAATCGACTACAACCCAATTCATCCATCCTTTCATATCACACGGAATCCCAAATGCGGAATTGCAACTCAAGTATAATAACATTCCTAGCTCAAATATTCAACACAACCTCAAAGGTTTATTTAACTGAAGGACTAACAAATACTCCCTTATACTCGGTCATTTTCAACTCATATAGCCCACGAGTTCATTATTATCAAAGTACAACCTCAAGTCAAACATCATCATTAACGTCCCAAGGTATTTCCATCATAGCTCACATCAGCTCACATCATAATCCTCAAGTAATATGGTTCAACTTACAACGAAACCTTACTACTCCAAACGAGTCTCCGATACCATAAGATAAGATCATATCTTTAAATCCAAGAACTATAGCCAAATGCTTTTTCACCAAGCCTATACTCTAACACATAAACTAGAATCCACAAGAAGTCACTTAGTCTCAAAAGCATTTTACAACTCAAGGCATCATCCAAACTCCTAAATTCAAAAGATTAAATCGCTAATGGGTTAAGAAGTCTTAGCCAACTCATTCAACCTTACACCATCAAATATCATGAACTATCCACACATTAGTCATGACAAGCATCAAGCATTAAAATCATCAAACTTATCTTACTACCTTTCCTTAGAGATACAACCAATCATCATTATAGGGTGAATTTAGATCTACACCATTTTCCTTAAATCACAAATTTATTCTAACAATCACTAATATTCCACAAAAATCAAAGTTCTTCCGACCAAGTATAATATACCACAAACAAATGGGTATGACATCCACAAAAATGTTACAAGCGGAAGGTAAGGATACCAATGGTAAGATGGAGGAACTATCAAGAGTAATTTCCAAGAGGCAAACAAGTTGGAAGAGAAAGAAGCACCTAGATAGAAGGAAGAGAGCATAATACATTAAGGACGAGAGAATTCATAGATGAGGAAGAAATACACTTCAATTAGGCTTGTCAATCTTCAAATCTTCGGCAGAGGATACTTCTTCTAGGTAACACAATGATCCACCCTAAGACGGTAGATACAAACAAACATAACATCACTCAACACAATCAACAAACAAATTAGAACCTAACAAACATCAAGTACACCAAAGACTACCACCTTAGGTCCTTAAGTCTACCCATCTCTCATTGATTATTTCAAGGTCAAGTAATTTTAAGTTTAGGGTTCACGTGTGTGCGCCGGGAGCGTCTAAGCTCTGATACCAACTGTGACAACCCTCGTGAATGCGGAAATAAAACATAACAAGCATGTGATTTATATAGCGGAAAATACGATGTTTTTGAAACTTTTTACATGCAAGATAGAAATACGAGGAATGTCAAATAATTACAAACAAAATAGAATATACTACAAAGAGACGAAGTTTCTCAAAATGTTATCAATATCAAAGTGATTAGCAAACTAGCTAATAAACGTCTAGAGGTGTTTCATCCAGGGACAACGCCCGCTAGCTCACACCCGAACCCAAAATACCACAAGCAAAAAGCCATCCAATCAAGCAACCTGTTCATCCATGAAAAGCATGAACGCCACAGTCAGTGGGGAGTAACTCCGGGTTCTCCCAGCCATATCACATTAAACGTACATAAAAGGAAATACAAAAGTAGAAGCATGCATATATAGATATACATGTGAAATACGATAAGGATAGATAGGCAATTCAAGATATAATGATAAGAGCATATGAAGTACAATCCGTAACCATCATGCTATAGATAGATTCGGGGAAGACACTCTTAGGCAACCGAATACGCTCACTAGGGCTTGCATCTCACCGTTAGCGGTATAAGTTTGATAAGATTGAGACTCGACAAAGAAACCATGCCAAGTCATTCAATGATCAATCATATAATCATTCATCCAAACATACCAATACACTGACGACCTCTCTCACGGTAAATGAAACGCACTAGCACCGTGTACATGGCAAGTATGATTAAAAGGCATCCACGAGATAAGCATTTCCCTGAACGCATACACGATGACATTTCGTATATGTAGACTAATTTCCTCCTGGTAGGACGACGATAATAATACGGTTCCTAGTCTAAATCTGGCCAGACTCTCGGAATAAACGTGTTCCGATTCGACAAGCGATGACATTTCGCATCCAAGACTCGGTCAGTCATTGACGCATTCGGTCAACCTTCACGAAAGAGGCGAAAAGAGATCTATAGTCAAAAGTCAAGCTAGTACGCTACATGCAATGACACCACCTCGCAAGTATACAACATTTGACGGCCGGGTCGATCAACGCAAAGCGTTCGCCTCCCAACAACGTCGTCATATGCCCACTAACACATGCAATAAAGCAGTAAGGATACATCCCCGTTCCGACATTCCAGCCTCATGAACGTGGAGGTAGCCAAGGATGAGAGTACAAAGCACATAACAAAATAGTGCTCAAATCGTAACATTTGTAAAAACCGACTCAAAGTGGAACATACCAAAAACCGTCACAAGCATGAGAATAGGGCATTATATAAATGTAAATATGATAAACATGAACCAATACATGATACATAAGCATTAGACCAAGTTTAAGAAGCATAATAAATAGGAAACATAGATCTTATCTCAAAACAACGAGTTTGGAAACTAACTAAAACAAGGGTCCACTTCAAACGGTCATAACTAGAGTTATAGACATGCAAATGCAGAAATTCCAAATGGAGGTGATAGCTTAACCTCTTACGGTTCCAACGGGATGTCACAAGCCCAAAACAATCAAGTAACAAAGGAGATATGATCATTTTACGAAAAGGGGTCAGTGCAGTGAAACTGCACAAGTCACGACCGTGACTTGTATTTCACGCTCGTGAAACTCTCTGTTACGCAAGGGTATATGGTCAGCCACTATTTCACGCTCGTGACATGAGTTTCACGAGCGTGACTTGGGTCAAGACAACTCCATTTACCTGTAGCCTACTTTAGTGAAAAGCTAAGTGGTGCCAAGCTGAACTATTCTACATATGATAAAGAGTTCTATGCTCTTGTCAGAGCTCTAAGACATTGGAGTCATTACCTGAAGCCCAAGCCTTTTGTTCTACACTCTGATCATGAGGCATTGAAGTACATAGGAGGTCAACATAAGCTCAGTCATAGGCATGCTAAGTGGGTGGAGTTCCTCCAGTCATTCACCTTTTCTAGCAAATACAAAGAGGGCAAGCAAAATGAGGTGGCTGATGCATTGTCTAGGAGGTACACTCTCTTATCAACCATGGAGCAAAGGGTTCTTGGCTTTGAGTTCATGAAGGATATGTATCAGGAAGATCCAGAATTTGCAGAAGATTGGTTAGCACAGAAAGAGGGAACAAGGACCAGTGATTCACCCTACACTCTGCAAAATGGATTCTTGTTCAAAGGAAACAAGCTGTGTGTTCCCAGAGGGTCTTATAGGAGTCTATTGATCAAGGAGGTACATGGAAGTGGCCTTGGAGGACACTTTGGGGTTCAGAAAACTGTGGACATACTACAGGATCAATTCTACTGGCCTAAGATGATGGGAGAAGTCCAAATAGTGCTCAGAAGGTGTGGAGTTTGTCAAAAAGCCAATAGTTCTTTTCAAGCAGGACCTTACACCCCCCTACCAGTCCCATGTAGGCCTTGGGAAGATGTAAGCATGGATTTCATAGTAGCATTGCCTAGGACAACAAGAGGGAAAGATTCTATCATGGTGGTTGTGGATAGGTTCAGTAAGATGGCACATTTCATTGCTTGCAAGAAGACTGAGGATGCTGTGAGTGTAGCAGAGCTCTACCTTGATGAGGTGGTGAGGTTACATGGAGTCCCAAGGACCATTGTGTCTGACAGAGACACAAAGTTTATGAGCCATTTCTGGAGAACATTGTGGAAGCTGCTTAACACTAGGTTGTTGTTTAGTACCTCCCATCATCCTCAAACTGATGGCCAAACTGAGGTGACCAACAAGACCTTGGGAAGGATCTTGAGGTGTATAGTCAGCAAATCTCTCAAGGATGGGGACTTGAAGTTGGCTCAAGCAGAGTTCTCTTTCAATAGAGCTCCATCAGCAGCCACAGGCCACTCCCCCTTTGAAGTGGTCTATGGTACTAACCCCTTAATGCCTGTGAGTTTGTCTAATGTGTGCAGGTCAGAAGTCCACTATGATGCCAAGAAGAGGGTGGAACAAATGTTAAAACTCCATGAATCAGTCAGGAAACAAATTGAGAAGGCTAATGATCTATACAAGAAGAATGCCAAGGTTCCTAAGACCAAGAAAGACTTTGCACCAGGAGATCTAGTATGGATCAACCTAAGGAAAGAAAGGTTCCCTTCCAAGAGAAAGAACAAGCTAGAGCCAAGAGCAGATGGTCCTTTTCAAGTCATAGAGAAGATAGGTCCTAATGCCTACAGAATTGATCTACCAGGAGAGTATGCAGTCCATGGGACATTCAATGTTGGAGATCTTAGTCCTTTCTTTGAAGACTCTGAGGGAGAGGAAGACACAGGCTTGAGGTCAAGCCCTTTTCAACCTGGGGAGGCTGCAGCAGGAGCTCACCCAAGGGGCTTTGATGATCAAGCCACAAACAAGGCAAACCTGACCCCAAGGACCCCTCAGATGGAAGCTCGAGTTACAAGGTCCAAACAACAAGCTATGACAAGCCAAGACAAGCCACACCAATGAGGAAGACAGTCCAGGGCTCATCAACCCATGCCAAGCCCCAACACAACCCACATTACCCACACAAGACAGAAACAAAACCATTCAGGCCCAGATAGACCAATCAACAAACCCTGCAGCTAGGAGGTACACCAGGGCATCCCAACCACCCCCACCATGGCCTACCATCAAGTCAATCCTCTAAGCTACAAGTTTGCCCAGGACAAACCCTTTTGAAGTCTAGCAAAAACTCATGAAATAGACACCCCAAGCTAGAGTCCAGTGAGCAGCATAGTAGAGGCAATACATGTTCAGATGAGGTTTCCTTTTGTCTAAGTCAACTTGTCTTCATCCAAGGCAGGTTTATCTAAGTTCTAATAAGAGTAGAGAGTCCCAAGAAGGAGCAAAACACCCAGGCAAAGCAACAAGACAACAAGAACAACAGATTTCCATTTCAGGAAAAACTCCAAAACTGCTTTATTTGCTTTTTGATTCAGTCTGTTTTTGTGTTTTGTGTCTGAACTTTGTAGTTGTTGAGCTCGTCCTATTGTGAGGCTATTAATTAGTGTCACTAGTAGTAGTTTGAACCCTAAGCTGGCCCTTGGATGATCTGTACATCCAATGGCTCACAAGATATCAACCTCTCTATATAAAGAGGTCTTGTATGTTTGTTTCAGTTAGACTTTTATGAATGAATTAACTTTGAGAAATCCCTCAAATCTATCAAACTTGTGCTAAGAGCTGTAGTTTGAAATAAGCCTAATACATCTTCAAGGTGTTTGATCAGTGCCTTGTCTTGTGAGTCAAGTAATATCTGTGCCTTGCTGTGGTTAACTTGCTTGTTGTTGAGTCTAGTCTAGGGTGTTTGTGCTTTGCTGTAACACTTGAAAACTGTCTCTAAAACTAGTCTTTGAGTCCTTTCTCTTGTGCCTTGTTGTAGAGGAGTGTCTCTAAGTCATATCCCTTGAGTCTTCAGCTAAACAATTCACCCTCTCTAAAACAACATCCATTTGTTACTTGACATTGTTCTCAGTTTGAGTCAAGTTAATCAAGTTTTCCTTAAAACTTGTAAGCCTTAGTAGGGGCTGCTCTCCAATAGGTGGTCTGAGTTGAGAGAAAAATAGGTTAGAAGTGGCAGACAGACACGCGAAACAGAGCAGGGGCTGCTCTGTTTTGTGCGGCTCTTTTGAGTTGTTTTTAGGGTTTGTTTTGTGCAATTCTCAAGTGTTTCTTGTGTGTATGATGTAGATGAATGTTCAACCTTTTAATGGAGGTGGTCTTGGGTTTATATAGAGTGGTTTGAAGGGTTAGAAATAGGGTTTAAGAGAGATAGAAGTAGTTTTGGACTGTTTGTGTATGCTGTCAATTTCGGTTAGGTTTAGGGTTTTAAGAGGGGTTTTCTTGGTGGGTAAGGTACCTAATATGGGTAGGAAGGTGGGTAGTCGGGTTAGGGTTAATGGGTAGGTGATTTGGAGTCGATTTGAGCGGGTTTTGGGCTCGGTATAGGCTGAGAAAAGCAGAGGGTAAAAGGGCTGTTTTGTGTTGGTTTGGGCTGCTTGTTCGGGGCACGAAATTAAAGGGTAAGAAGTAGTTGCAGTGGGGTATGATATGTGGACTAGGAGGGGAAGAGGTTGGGTCGAGGTTTCATCGAAATCGGGCCTAAATCGGTTTCAAAACGAGCTTAAAAGACCGTCCCAAACTAAGTTTATAAACGTCGTTTTAAAACAATAATAAGACGGAAAATCCAAATAATTCAAAGACGAATTTTCAAGTCGGGTTTAAATAAATGTTTATTTTATTTTCAAAGGAAGACTCGTGTTGGACCAATTTCATAGTTTTGATAATGACATGTGTTTACGTAATAATATGTTTTTACTCGATATATCATATGCGTGTAATTGTGTGCTTTAGTCTTATTATAGCTAGCAACAATTATGAGAAGAAAGATCAAAGTTAGGCATAACTTTGATAAAGTATGTGAGACAAAGTTATAACAACTTCAGGAATAACTTTGGAAGTGAACTTGGAAGTTATAGCTAACCAGGCATAACTTTAAGGAAAATCGCTTCAAACAAGATCTACATAATACTACACAAGACTCGAGATGGAGGGTCTTTGTGATCAATATGAAGAGATGATCCGTATACTGAAGATCTTTGTGAAGATTAGATAGTATAGGTCGTCATTCGGTAACTATTCCATTCGAGAGATTTTATGTTCAAAAGTTATAGCTTTAGTCTATGACTTTGGATGATAAAATATTGATGCATGATTTTGGAAATAAAATGTTTTGAAATGTTTTCAAAAGTGAAAGAGTATTTTTATATTTATTCAATTATTTTAATAGAGAATATATTTATGAGATTCTATTGGTTAGTAATACAACTTATGGGTTGTCATGCTACCTAGGGTTTCTAATATATTCTATCTCAATTTGTTGTTAACCTAATTAGCCCACCTAGTGTTTGAGCCACCTAGGGTTTCGTGAAACCTAGTGTTTGAGCCACCTAGGGTTTCGTGAAACCAAGTGTTTGTGCCTCCTAGGGATGTGTGCCTCCTAGGGTTTCGTGAACTAGGTGAATCCGGCCTCCTTAGGTTTGTTTCCCTAGTTTACCTAATCTAGGATTCTACTATATCTTTACAACAATATTTTGAGATATTAAGATAAATATATTTCTATAAGATAAACCAAATAATATTTTGAGATAAAGATATTTCTAAAAGATAAGCAAATATTATTTTATGATAAAGATAAGTATCTTTAAATATTATACTATGGTTTTAGATCTACTATGATTCTACTACTATAAATACTCATTCATATACAAATTGTAAAACACACGAAATACACATACTTTACACGGCTATTTATTTTACTTGTGTTGATTTTCCAAAATCGTTTTAAAGCAAACCTTTGAGCAAATATTTATTATTTTTAGAGTTTGTTTTTAAAGAGTCGTGCATCAATTATTATCAATCGCTTGAGTGAAATACGTTATTGGATAATAGTACATCATTATAAGCTTACAATTCTTTAACGGGAATTTGTGTTAGTTATATTGTACTTTCTTATTAGCGTAAGATAGTATAGAGTATTTAGCGATACTCACCGTGAGTTATAATCATAGTGTTGATTATACGAGTGGGTTGGTAATTTTTGTAATCCGTAGAAAGGTACTAAAAATTATTAATCGAGAATAGTGGACGTAGGTTTCAACGTGTGAAACTGAACCACTTCAAAAATCGTGTGCCTCTCTCTTATCTCTTTACTTTTCGTTATTTCGTTATTTGCGCTTACTTTGATTAGTTAATGTTGGAGCCAGTGTCCTCCACAGTTAGTGCAATAACATAAATAAATCTCTGTAGGTTCACAGGGTATACTTTGTATAATAATCAGTTGATTAACGTTTATCAATAACGGTTGGCTTGCTAGATAAGTTTGACGTTATTGTCATACAGATGGCGGTGATCAACTGGTCCCTAAAAGTCACACCTATAGGATGTGTTTGAGAGATGTGATTATTTGAGAAAATGATCATATTGATGCCCTATTATATGACTAAAAGGTTAGTCAGTGTAATTGACTAAAAGGTTAGTCAATGTGATGATGAGACGATTAAATAAAGTTAGCTGAGACGAATTAACTGTAATTCGTAAAATTGAATATAAAAAGTTATATTTAATTATAGTATATAATGTAAGCTAATTAAACATAAACCGTTATAATTAATTGGCAAATTATAAATATACGGATATTTATAATTAATGACGGATTATAATGTCGGTCCATGTAAAACGACGATTATAATATATTACATTATATTGGAAGTTAAAATGACCAAAAACGAATGTATCCAGATACACTCGGTTTTTAGTCAATGGGTAGTTATTTTGAGGAGACCAAATCTCCTCATATAAAACCTATGTGTGCCGTGAGAATGAGTAAGAAAAAGCAGGAGAAAATTCTAACCTAATTGATCTCTCTCTCACACAGCCTCTCTATCATTCACACAACAGACAAAAGTTAACAGTAACTTTTGACAAAATCACAAAACAAAAGTTAACAGTAACTTTAGTTCTCTTTCTAGCAAAGGAGAAGGGTATATCTCATACAATCTTGGGTGCAACGATTAGGAGGATATCTACTTTGATATCTCTGTTCTTTACGCCAATTGCTAGGACCGGAGGTTGATTTCTAAATCTCTACTCTTATTCATGTTTTCGTTTATGACTAGCATAATCATGTTATTACTATTTCGTTATAATCCTATAATAATTGTATTGTGGTAATACCGATTTCCCACAAGTGGTATCAGAGCATAGGCCACGAAATTGTTTTAATTTGATTTCATAAACCGAAACTGTTTATGCCGCTGTGTGTTTGACTCGATCGAGGACTTTAGTGTCTCGATCGAGCAGGTTTTTGTGAGTTTTTGGTCGATCGAGTACCTTTGTCTGCTCGATCGAGCAGTTTTCTCTGTAGTTTGGTCGATCGAGTACTTGTTTTGCTTGATCGAGCGGTTTTTCTCAAATGTTTGGTCGATCGAGTACTTGTTTTGCTCGATCCAGCAGTTTGCTCAAAATTTTTGGTCGATCGAGTGTTTTTATACTCGATCGTGGTCCCTGTTTGTCGACTAGGAAGAATTAGTCGATCGAGAGACTTTATTGTTTAATTTCTTCTCGATCGAGTACTTTACAGAATCGTATTTCCTTTCGTATTCGTTTTCATTTAGATTTATTTTGTTATTTTAATCTGTTAAAATAACATACAATAGATTTGTAGATGTTTTAATTTAATAAAGATTAGATTAAAATGAAAATGAAAATGATGTTGAATGAGTTTATCATTAGAAAGGATATTAATTTTTCCCTTTTTTTGTCGATAAGGACCTTTTGCTGAGAAAAAAAAATTTTGCCGAAAAAAATTTATGCTGAAAAATTTCTGTTTTTCGTGTTCAAGTTTTTGGCCTTTAATTGTACATCATTAGGATGGTGTATAATTAATGTGAAACGGTTCACATATGCTTAATATCTTACATTTTAAAGCGGTTTGAAATTTTTAGGATAGTTCATTTTATCAGTAAAATGAATCGAGATTGCAATTGATGTGGGTAATTACAGAATTACCACATAATTATAATCGATGTTAAAGGGTGGTTTGGATAATAAAACATCGTAATATCTGTATTATGTCTTGTATGTTTTATTTTAGTTGATGCTTTTATAATGTTTTTGGATTGTTTGAATGATTTTTAACGTATTTTTTCAATCAGTTGTAACTTAGTGTGGCCTTAGTAGATTGTGTTACCGTAATGATGGTAACATAGTCTTGGATGTATTTTGAGATCTCGCATCTCCATTATTTTTAGTTTTGGGTTTTGAAATTAGTATGTAATAAATAGGATCTATGTAATTTTATTTATTGTAATTTCAAAGAAGACTAAAGATGGACATTGGAGCTCACTCCCGCTACATGGACCAAGAAGGGTGATCGAGTCAAGCTTCGAGGGTCCAAGCAGTTGGATTCCAAGTTGTATTTCATTCTTTTTGGTAGGATAGGCCACACTAGGACATGTTTTTCCTTTACGTTTTTCATTCTCGTTTACTTTCCATCACATGATAGATATAATTGCATCATATTCCGCCTAGACCAAACCACCTAAACCTAAAATGCATGAAAATGGTTCATATAGATTGAATTTTTTTTATCATGGACATACAGATGTCACTCGCTTTTAGGGCCATCACCTTAGTTAAATCATTCTCGAGTTGCTAGACATTCGTTCACTTAAAATGAATTTAAGTTAAGATGATGGGACTTCCCCTATAAATTAAAATTGAGACTAGTCTTTATAGGGAAAACTACTATGAGCCCCTTCTTCGTCGGAAGTCATAATATGACCCCTTCTACGTTGGGTAAGTAGTGAGTGTTGACCTATTTTATCTCAACATTATAGTACGAGTAATATCTCGTGATTATGATGGACTAAAGATAGAATTTACAGAAATTTATCGACCAGGAATTCTAAAAGTAGAATTAGCCAAGAGGTTGGCTTATCAATTTACAGAAATTGAGTCTTGGGATCATTTATATAATTCTTGAGGGAGGTCAATTGTATAAATGCACGAGTCATCGAATTAAACTGTTTTTCATTAGACTCAAATTTTAAAACGATGAAACTTATCATATTTATTTTCTTTTTCCACAGTCATATATTCAGATATAACTGCTAATAACAAATGGCTGGCCATACTGATGACCCAATGCCAAGTGCCACGCTCGGACGTGAGTCCTGGCTTAAGATGTTCATGGACATTATGAATCAGTCAACGCGACTGAAGAATAACGGGTCCAACTTTGCGGACTGGGAGGCGGCATTACGGAATTGCTACTGCCATTGATGACGGTAAGATCAAGTACTGTACTGAGCCTTTACCCCAACCCAGGCCAATGCAGGCAGAAAATGAATCACTTGCTTATAGTGATTTCATGATGGAGGCGGGTGCGATAAAGAATGTACTCATCTTTTCAATGGAATCAAATTTGCAAAGGCGATTCATTGCCCATGGTGCGAATAAGATTTTCCCCACGCTCTCTAACGAGTTCTCGAAAGCTCCGAGGATCGTTAGCTCTCTAACGAGTTCTCGAAAGCTCCGAGGATCGTTAGCTATGAGCATACCTGTCGCTTCTTTGAAGCAAAACTCTAGAAGGGCCAAGCAGTTAGCCCACACATTCTTGACATGATTGAGAATGTCGAGAAACTGGAGGCACTTGGTTGCAAAATCGATGAGAAGATCGTAATAGACCGCGTTCTTCATTCACTTCATGATGGTTTTGCCCTTTTCAGGGCAAATTACTATATGAATGATATGAAGAAGAGTCTTCATCAGCTCCACTCACTCCTTGTACAGACAGAGAGTGATCTGAAATTGAGTGGGAGTCTAAAACAGGACGTTCTCATGATTGGCAACAAGGGCAGAGGTATGGGCAAGGCTAAGGCTAACCTAGCTGTAGGGAAGCCGAAATTCAAAAAGCCAGGACAAGGCAAGAGTGGGCCTGGTGAGACTAGCGGTAGCTCACAAGGCAAGACAAAGAGCGATGAAGGTAACGTGGAGTGCCACCATTGCCACAAGATTGGGCATTGGAGGAGGAACTGCCTCGTGTACCGAGAGGACATTAAAGCAGGCCGCGTCTCTCTTGTTGGTATGTCTTCTTCTTTTATTCATATGATTGAGATCAACCATGCAAGTTTCGGAACTTGGGTACTAGATACTGGTTGTGGTTCTCATCTGTGCAATCCTTTGCAGGGCCTAAGAAACATCACAACTCTCGCAAGGGGTGATGTGGACCTGCGAGTGGGGAATGGAGCAAGAGTAGCTGCCGTTTCAGTGGGAACATATGTAACCCAACTCCCGAGTGGATTTGAGTTATTTCTGAATAACTGTTACTATGTACCCAGTTTATCTAAAAACATTATTTCCGTTTCCGTACTTGATAAGGACGGCTTTTCGTTTGTAATAAAGGATAATAGCTGTATTTTCTCTTTAAACGAAATGATTTATGGTAAAGCAGTTTCCATGAATGGGATTTATGTTTTAGATCAAACCACAGCTATATTGCATGTGATTAGGTAAGAAAGTAAAGGTTGGTGACAAAGATCAAACCTATTTTATGGCTTGTCGTATGGGACACATAACTGAAAAACGCGTTAAGAAGCTCATTGATAATGGGACTATTCTCCCCATTTGACTATGAATCTATTTGGCACGTGTAATCCTGTCTCATAGGTAAAATGACTTCGAATTTCCTTCAAGAGTGTTGGAATGCGCGCTGCTGACCTATTAGAACCTCATAATACTGATGTCTGTGGACCTATGTCCATCAACGCTAGAGACGGCTATAGATTTTTATCACTTCACGGACGATTTTGAGTCAGATATGGTTCTTCTACTTATGAAGCATAAGTGAGTCCTTTGACAAGTCAAGGAATTCCAGTAATAAGGTTGTAAAACCAGCTGGATAAAAGATTCTTAAAGCACTACGTTCAGATCGTGGTGGGCTAATATCTTTCGAAGGAGTTTGATCGACTACCTTAAAGACTGTGGTGTAGTACTGTGCAGTTAACTCACCTGGAACACCCAATTGAATGTGTGTCCGAACGGAGAAATCGAACATTACTTGATTGGTTCGATCCATTATGAGTCACAAACCCCACGTTGTACCTGATTCATTGTAGGGTTATGATGTTTTGTCCGCTGCTCTACAATGACTTACTACCGAAGTCCGTCTAAAGCTGTAGACAAGACTCCATATGAACTATGGAAGGGAACGGTCCCTAACTTGTCCTTTATTCGGGTTGGGGGCTGCGAGGCTTATGTCAAGTGGAGACCTGACGATAAGCTCGGCCCACGATCGGTCAAGACATACTTTATTGGTTATCCAAAAGGGATGTTTTGGTCATTACTTTTACTCGCCTACCGAACATCGAGTTTTTGTTGCGGCTAGTGCGACGTTCTTAGAGAAAGAATTTCTCGAGAATAGGACAAGTAATGGAACCTTCGAACTGTCGGAGATTCAAGAACCAACAACCGAGCAACCAATGGAGGAAACTGTTCCTTCATCATCAGCTGCGGTTAATATTCCTTTGGAACCTAGCAGGTCGGGTAGACACTCTATTCCTCCAGACAGATACATTGGTATGGTCGAGGAGAATGAGAGAGATGACGTTTTACTCCTAGAGAGTAACGAACCCGCTACCTATAAAGGTGCCATGACCTGTTCCGACTCTAAGCTATGGCTTGAAGCCATGCAATCCGAGATGAACTCTATGTATGAGAATGACGTATGGGATCTGGTTGCCTTACCTGATAAGGTTCGGCCTCTTCAGTGCAAATGGCTTTACAAAATAAAGCATTCTGTAGAAGGACAACCATATACCTACAAGGCACGACTATTGGCAAAGGGTTTTCACTCAAGTGCAAACGGTTTGCATTATAAATGAAATCTTTGCACCCGTAGTTATGCTGCGTTCCATTCGGATAATCTTAGCGATTCCCGCTTTTCATGACTATGAAATTTGGCAGATGGATGTGAAAACCGCCTTCTTAAACGGTTATTTGGAGGAGGAGTTGTACATGGTACAACCCGAAGGTTTCATTGATCCTAAAAATCCTAAGAAGGTATGCAAGCTTAAGCATTCCATCTATGGACTTAAGCAGGCTTCTCGGAGTTGGAATCATCGTTTCGACCAGGTGATAAAAGAGAATGGATTTAATCGATCGGTCGAGGAACCATGCTTATATATCAAGTCGAGTGGGAGCAACAGAATTGTCTTCCGATAGTTGTAGTCGATGAAAATACTCTTGATTGGGAATGACTACCTCTCTTAACTTCGGTAAAAGTTTTGTTAAAGAACCATTTCCAGATGAAGATCTGGGCCAGGCACAAAGAATTTTGGGGATCCGTATCTACAGAGATAGATCACGACGGATGTTATCCCTCAGTCAGGAGTCTTATATAGATAAGATTCTTGAGAGGTTCAGCATGACCAACTCCAAGAAAGGGAACCTTCCAATGATTTCTGGGATGCAGTTGAGTAAAGCTCAGGCACCAAAGACATCGGAAGAGGTCGGGCGCATGAGTCGGGTTCCTTATGCATCATCTATAGGATCGATCATGGATGCCATGATATGCACACGTCCAGACGTGGCATATGCAGTGAGTATGACGAGTCGATACCAAGGCAATCCAGGTGAAAC